>JAKVQY010000320.1:0-16519 GCA_030463045.1 Geotrichum macrosporum
CCTGAGAACTTTCGGTTTCATGGTACCCGGATGCAAAACGTAACCCCTCAAAGCGTGGTGTCTTTCCTGTGGAGTCTTAGGCTAGAGTAACTACAAGTGTTCGCAAAGTTAAAGTTGACAAGAAAGTGAGGTTTATTGATCCACCTGGAATAGTCTTACATCCAGCTAGAACCAAGTCGGGCAAGAAACCGGTGGATGAACAAACCCTCCTATTTTTGTTGAACGCTCTTCCTCCTAAACATATTGGCGATCCCACTCCATCAGTTGCCTTGCTGTTGAAGCGTCTTTCCAAGAACACTGAGCTTAAGGAGCGACTTATGACTACCTACAGTGTCCCTTCCCTAATGTCCACCTCTCCCAAGGATATGCTGACAGATTTCCTTGTTCACGTAGCTCGCAAGAAGGGAAGACTTAACAAGGGTGGTGTACCTGATCTAAACAGTGCAGCAGCTGCTGTTATTAGCGACTGGCGTGATGGACGCGTTGCTGGCTGGACTGTTCCTAAACCTTCTGGCACAGGGACCGTAAGTTCCCCTCGCGTGAGTAAATCTAAACCAGCGCAAAAGGTGGTAACGAAATGGTCAAAGGAGTTCAGCATGGACGGTTTGTGGAACGGAAACTATGGCAATGGGGATGCCGAATTTGCCAAGTAAATTTTATAACTAAAAGTAGCATTTTGTATTTTTTTTTAATCTAAACTAGAGAATTTTTTGAAGAAAATTGGCTGTAATTCTTTATGAGCTTCACCCTGACGAAAAATAATGAGATCAAGATTCCTTTCTCCAGGTAGTATAAATATTTCCAGTCATAAAACTGAGTAGCCGCACAGGGCAAGGGTCGTTGGAATATTTTGAAAGGAGCTCGCTTTTTCCAGCGAGATAAAATAGCTTGAGAGGAGCTGATGCTCCAAAAGAAAAGAACTAAGAAGAAAAAAACTATGGGATTTCTCAAGCAGAACAATATTCGCTCTAGGAAGCATATTGAAAAGCTCAATAATTTACGGTTTGGAGTACTAAGGCAATTCCAAGAAGAAGGAACAACTTTGGATGAGACAGATCCTCGAAAACGACGTAATCCGGTATTTTTGTACGGCACATCTAATGACAGGAAAAGACCAGTGAAAAGAAGTAAGACTGTTAGAAGATTTAGCAACTCCAATGATGAAGTTATTCGAAGACTACACAATGCGGGTATAGATATCGACCAGAAATCCTCTTACATGGCATGGAATGAGGGTGGAGATGTCATTCGGCCTAAAGCAAATCTATATTCTTTGCCTCTTGAATTAATACAAGAAATATTTTTGTTATCTGGGAACTTGGAGTTTCCAAACTCTTCAAAACGGTTACATGGAATACTTTCAGGTTCGAAGTATCTCAAGGCTCGTATGCTATTGAACATTTCATCGAATGTGAAAAAGAGGAAAGAAATAGACGCGAAAGACGGAAATGCTACTGAACAGTTACAGGTTGATGGAAATCCTATTAGGGTATTGAATTCTCAATTTTTAATTTACAGGTTTGTGACCCAAGACTTGTTAGATGCACTGAACATAAAGTACACAGCCGACAATTTCCCAGTCAATAATGACGAAGACATATTCGAGGAAGATATTTCAAGTGTACCAATTACCACAGACTTTAATGACTTTGAGCTGAACAAACGTACAACTTCTCTTTACATTTACTTTCTTTCACAGTTAAATTGTGCACCCCATACCGGTCCCGGCCAGAGCATATTTCTAAATATGTGTCTGCAGGCTAGTGATCTAGAGACAGTCAACACCATCCTAGAAATAGGTAAAGTGAAATCTGATGAATTGTCGTTAAGTCTGGCTTTGAAATTGGGCGATATCAAATTATTTAAAAGGTTGTGCGATGTGGTGTCTTCGCCAGATGCGCTGAAGCACGATCTCATTTGGCAAAATCTTTTACAGCTACAAAATCAGGAGGCTATTGGCATTATAAGACAAGCCGGAGGATATCCGTCACTGCACACCCTTTCGTATGCTACTCCACTGTGACCAAAACTTGCATTTAAAATCTAACTTTAACTAACCACATAATCATGTAATTTCATATAACGTTTTAACTTGTATTTAAGCAAAAGTTCTTAGTACGTAGAGTTTTGAGAGCCCTGTTGATATTCAGGCATGGCCATGTTGCCATTATTGGTGGGGTATGGGGCAGATTGTTGTTGATTATATTCGGCAAACCAAGGATGTTGCAAGGCCTGACGAGCACTAATTCTGTTTTCTGGTACCATTTGAAGAAGAGACATGAGTAAATCAAGAGCAACAGAGTCGATCTGGGGAATAATGGCGCGTAAATCTTGAGGAGCATATACTTGGAAGTTTGCGCGATAGTTTGGCAAAGCTGAGATGTTCGGCCAAGTATGCTCATTAGGAGTTCCCATAAGCTTAAAAATTCGTTGCAGCTGATCATCGTTTGAAGTTCCGGGAAACAATGGACGACCGGTAAACATTTCAGCTAAAATGCAACCTGCGGACCAAATGTCAATAGATGTTGAGTATGTACGAGAACCGAGCAGAACATCGGGAGCTCTGTACCACAGTGTTACCACTTCATTTGAAAATGTGTTAACGGGAATCCCAAACGCTCTTGCAAGACCGAAATCTCCAAGCTTTAGTTGTCCCCGGTTGTTAATAAGAAGATTTTGAGGTTTGAGATCCCGGTGAAGCACGCGGTTATCGTGACAGAATAAGATACCTTTTAGCAATTGGTACATGAAAGACTTGACTTGCTTGGCTTCCAAAGCTCCCTTGACTCCCTGTGTATCCATGAACTTCTTCAAGTCCTTATCCATATACTCAAACACAAGATTAAGTTTATTTTCAGTGTGAATAACATCGTAAAGCGTAACAATATTGGCATGCTTCAGTTCTTTCATTAGGGAAATCTCGCGAATAGCTGTTGAAGGTGTACCTTCTTCGCTATCCAGGTTAATTTCCTTGAGGGCTACAAGCTGATTAGTTGTACGATTTCTACCTTTGTATACTGTCGCGTACGTTCCCTCTCCCAGCTTTTCAAGCCTAGTTTCTGTTAGTTTCATAACGCTGCTTGATTTCAAGCACTTACTGTTGAAATCTAAAAAGAAACGTTAGGGTCTTCTGCTGTATACAAAAAAAGTAAAACTCACTGAGATGAAGTCGACATAATTAATAAAGTGTATATGCAAATAATATCAGTTTCCAGAGATATACAATAACAAACGAGAGATAACAGATATTCTCTCAGATATGAGGCAACAAATTGAAAAGACAAGTAATATTTCGACGAAGAAAAGTATAGATAATTCATCAATCACGTGAGTGGCACGTGACATTGAAATTTTTAGCTAGAAGTTCAAAAATATGAAAATATAGACGGCACAAATTCATCTTCTTGCTCAACTTGATCTTATATTATTTGATTTCCGGTGCTATTCCTAGGCGTGCAATATTGGCACTTTTCCAAGTGGGGTTTTCTATTCATACTACATAGCTTACGGGACGACATGAATGAACTAAAAACCGACGGGACTCCCGCCAAAGTCAAAGCAGTCGTTACAAAAAAGGGGAAGGTCAAAAACGATAATTTACCATTATTTGCACCATTCAGACCAGTTGATATTAGAGGAACTGAGTCCATTTTGGGGCCGGAATGGTCTCCGGTTTTTACAGCAGCCGTTGAGTTTGGATCTTCAGATTTTGAAAAAGCTCTATCACATCTCATTAAGGAACCCAATATTAACTCTACTTCACTCATGAGAACTGATATCTTGTATGATGAAATTTTTAATATAGCGGAGACCAATGAATGGCTTCAAAAGCGGGGGCATCCAACTGTTGACAGTGCCAATGATCAAGACCCGTACTTTCTTGTCAATATCATTGAAACAACTTCGCTTCCAATAGACGCGACAACCATGCCATTGTCTCTCAATTTGGACGACTTTGAGCCAAAGAGTGTTTTCACAAAATTTCTTAACCTAGAACGCCAGATTGTGCGGCGTTTGATTCCGCGAAATCCGCGCCGTGATCCAGTATTAAATCAAACGTGTCTAGTATTAACTGATAGGACAGAAAAAGTTGAAGGTAAAGATATTCAGGATAGTATCATGGTAGTGTACTTACCACACATCAACTCATCTGCTGAATGCCCATTTTATCTTCCTCCAGCTCTAGGAGTAGGCATCTTATACCACAATTCCTCTATTTCAGTACATTACTTACTTTACGACGACGACGTCAGTAAGAATCCTGTTGATTTAGAAAGAATACCTTTTCATCAGCGTGATCCCTCCGAACGAATTATTCGGATTGCACACCATCTAGCTGAAACAGCTTACAAACATTCTTGTGGCGCTAAGGCAGGCTATAAGAAGCGAGTACATCATGATGTCATTGTTCCAAAGGTTGTTTTTCAGGACAAGTATATTGATTTGAAAAATCGGTACTCAAAAGAACTTGTTGGGAATTGGGTTGAAAGTACAGATCCCAAGAAACACGTATTTGAAGATCTTGCTATTGCTGCGTTCGTCACGGAGCTTTGGAAGCAAATGTACCCTAGAAAAGAAGAGTTTGTGTTTGTGGACGTGGGCTGTGGCAATGGTCTGTTGGTTAATATTTTGATCAAGGAAGGGTACAAGGGCTATGGAATTGATGCTCGGGCAAGAAAATCTTGGTACACTTATACAGCGGAAGTTCAGGACTGTTTAAAAGAGCAGGTAATTGTACCTAAAATACTTCTTGACACTAGCCCGGAACAAGAGTTTACTCTTTCTTCTAGCGAAACTGCTGAACGTTATAAGTCTCTTTATGCTGATGCATTTGTCAATCTTGCTGAGTTTCCAGAAAACGCATTTCTAATTGGGAATCACTCAGATGAGTTAACTGTTTGGCTCCCTCTATTTAATAGGCCATTTTTAGTAATTCCTTGCTGCTCGCATGCTCTCTCAGGTGCTAAATACCGGTTCGCACCTAAGAACGTTGAGTCCAAATCGACATATGCTTCTCTAGTAGATCATGTGGAAGACATTGCGGGAAGATATGGATGGAAGGTTGAAAAAGAAGTTTTGCGAATTCCAAGCACAAGGAGTACTGCCCTGATTGGGCGTGCAAAAAAACAGTGTCCCTCTGAAGAGATAGAAGAAATTATAAAATCTGAAGGAGGCGCTGACGGATGGGTTGAAAGAACCATGGCTCTTAGAAGCAAAAATCCTAGAAATCATTGACATTTGTACGTCTATATTTATTAATTGTTTTTTTATTATTTTATTTCAATATTTCTTTTTCATATTAATCTCTAGTAACTTTTGGAACAAAATAATGCAAAGACTGTTAAATTTATTTCCCCTTCTTCAGTTTTCTCATCTTTCTCTTTTTGCCAATAACATGACGCGTTGTTGCCTCAGGGTCTGCGGGTGTCTCTTTAACAGCTTCTTTCTTCGCGCCTTTTTGCATATTCCCTTTCTTTCCTTTCTTTTTCGAGGTTTTGTCGTCATTCTTAGATAACTTTTTTGAGGATTCTTGACCCTCATTGTCGGACTCTTCCTCGTCATTCTCATGCTTCCGCTTCACCCCACTTGCCCTATTTTTCATAATCATATCTTTCCTGCGCTTGACAACTTGCGCATTTTCAATAGCAAATTCAACTACCAAGCGACGTCTCTTGGAGTCAGTCATGTCAATTTGCTTTCTTTCTTCGTCGGTTGTACCTTCTAGGATTTCTTGCATACTGACTTCGTGAGCGTTAAGCCATCTTAGCCCCATAAGCGCCGCTTTATGATCGCGGAATTCTAAGAACCCATAACCTCGACTTCTGCCTAAATCTCCAGTTCCTTTTTGCTCCATGATAATTTTACTTTGACGAACAACACCATGCTTGCTCTTTGGGGCCCCAAAGGAGTTCAGCTCCTTGCTTGACCTGAGTACTTCTTCTTTGCTCAGAGGCTGTCGTTTTTTCTCAGCTACATCTTTAGCAAACTCAACAAAAGCTTTTCGACCAAGTGCCTTGAGAGCTTTTTCAGACATTGCTCTTGGAAGATTTCGAATAGCAAGACGCGTCAAACTAAGATGAAGACTGGGGTTTTTGTTCAGTTGTTGCTTTCTTAGATCGTACGACTTTTGGCGGATTTCCAGCTCTGCAGGAGATATTTTTTCAGCAAGCTTCGAATTAGCGGTGATTCGACCTTCGTTTAGTAAAAAAAGATTTCGTTTATCCTTTTCACCCGGGGCCTTTCCAAGCAACTTGCTACGTTCGTTAGCTGAAGCAGTTTCTAGTTTCGAAGCAGTTTCACGCTCGACAGCCTTTGAAACAGCTAATATACGACCTTCAAATACGTAACGAGGGTCGGCATCGTCAGGGATAAGTAGAGAAGTAGAAGCAGTAGCCGGCGCATTGTCAACACACTCATCACGATCTTCTTCACTTTTAAACGCAACAAAAGCGGTGCCCTTGGGCTGATTGAGTGCCTTATCCATAACAGGTAGAGCGTACTGAACTTCACCAAACTCTTCAAAATGTTCCTTCAGACTTTCAGCAGTAGCGTCGTACGGAACGTTTCGTACAAAAACAGTATATGATGTTGCAGCACCGCGTAGCCGTTGCTTTGTAGGTGCAAAGTTTTGTTTCTCCAAATCCTTGAGTTCCTCTTCGTTATCGCTGTCTTCGCCATCGTTGCTTTCGTTATCTTCATGCTCATCTTCGTCTCCATCAGAATCCTCTAACTCCGACAGAGTTTTGATATCTCCGTTATCTTCGCCATCTGATTTAGCAACCTTATTTGAGCTGTCGACCCATTTGCTCTTTTCGATGGCAAAATCAACGGCAACTTCACGCCCATCAATTTTCAGATTCTTAGTTTCACGAATAGCTAACTCAGCATCCACCTGCTTTCTCATCGTTACAAATGCAAATCCAGTCATTTTTCCACCATTTGCGCGAGGAATAAGCACATTTGTGACATTTCCAAACTTGGAAAATACTTTTTCCAGTTGCTTAGGTTCTCGGACAGACCAAGGCAAATTTCGCACAATCAAACGAGGTCGTCGCTTCTCGACGTCAGTGTCCTTAACTTTAACTTCTTTTGTTGGCTTTTCATGTTCACCACCACGTACTCTTGGTTTCGCGAAATCAATCTTTAGTAGTCGGTCCTTCAGCTTGAGTTTACGACATTCAGCCAACGCCTTGTTAGCATCCTCACTCTCAGTAAAGGAAACAAAGCCAAATCCACGAGAGTTTCCTTCCGGATCAGTAACAACCACGGCATGCTTTACTGGAGCGACATCTGAGAAAAAGTCTGAGAGCTCGGAAGATGTAACTTCAAAAGGGATGCTTCTAATGAAAAGCTCGGTCTTTGAAGGGTTCGCAGGGTTTACTGCAGTCTTGTTGCTAACCTCAGAACGAGAGGTTTCCACGTTTGCAGATGACATTGTGGGCAGCTCCGTACTTCAAATATACGAAATTTTGGTGAAAAAAGATCTAGTTGATCCAAAGAATTTTTGGTTTCAAAATTGATTTTGAAAAATTTCTCTTTCATGGAAAAAGAAAAGAAAAGCCAGTCATTGATTACATCATGCGTTACTCCGACAACGCTTATCCGTCCTGAACTGTAAAGCAAAATGTTTACTCTTCAACTCCCAAATCATTGAAATCAACCGCTGCTTGCAGGATCCAGAGGAATCAACTTGAGATACAGGAACTTCAGCTACTCTAGTAAATAGCGACAGCAAGAGACTTGAAAATACAATGAAATTCAGCACATACGGATGTAAAAATCTCAAACGTGGGAGACATACAAACCTCACTGACGAGACTATATTCCATGCCTATTCGAAGAAGTATGGCAAAATATTGCAAAAGCTTCCTAGACAGCGTATCATTGAGCTTGCACTATCTTGGCTGGACGACTTTCGAACAGAGCCTCACCTGGATTGGAACCAGTACGACTTAGATGACGACGATGAGGAGTCTACTGAAGATTATGAAAAAAACCAGGATGAGGAAGTTAAGCGAGAGCGAGGTGTCAGCATTCTGCGAGATGAATACGTGGAACTGCTCCAGAATAATACCGCAAAAAAAGAGATAATTGATAGAATATTACAAGACCACTGGCCTAAAGGGCTAAACATGATTCAGACATCAGAAATTGATGCTTGCCGTATGTGAAGCTGGTTATGCAAAATTGCTTCTCGTTAACTAGGCAGACATTCTTGAAACCACAAACAGTCAACCGTGGATTTACTCCACATTATTACAAAATAATAGCGGTAAGCTCTAAGTTTTCATAGCCTGTCAAACTGCTAACCTCTTAGAATTTACCCCTGGACATTTAAAGACTTTTGTGAACAAACTTCAAAATGCTCTCTATCCGGCTGTCCTTAGTGTAAGTGTTTGATATCAAATTTTAAGCCCTTTAGTAACAAATCTAGCATGTGTTTATGATTCCATATAAGCCTATGGGGCTGAATTTTGTTCGCGTGCAAATCTTTGAAGCAAAGTCAGTTTCTGCACTTCTTTCGTCATCGACTATAGACAGATACAATGCAGCTCCTCCTATTTATTTGGCCCTTCCAGATTCTTCTCCTCATATTATCCATTCTTATTTACCTACAGAGAATGTTTACTTAAAAAGTGTTTTGCAGGCTCTTACGGCAATATTTTCACAAAATGGAAAACATGTCCAGATTAAGAGATGTTCAGAAATTCCGGTAAAATCACTAGAGGCGTTATCAATTCTCAAGGGAACGAGTCGAGCAGCGAAAGCACAGGGTGCTTGGGGTATATATGCTGACGGTGAAGCCGATTCTCAAAACAATCCATTGCAGTCATGTTCTACTCCATCAAAAAGAAGGTTGGAAGAGAAATTTGGGGAGGAAATTCGAAAAACTTTTAGGCATCGAATGTCTGATGATTCTCTAATAAAACTAACGAATTTACGATTTCATGGAAATATGGATCATTCAGAAAACATGGAAGCAAAGAAGACTAACGTTCAATTTTCATCCACGGAGTTTACGATTATATCAAAATACAAAGGAAAGCAACATGAAAACACATTTACACCAACAATTACAATGAGACTTCAGGGTAGCGACGTTTTCGCCGGAATCAAAGATTTGGCATTTAAGAGAGTTGTGGATACAGCCAGCATGCCCGGGTGGCTTTCCGGGGAAAGTGGAGCTAGTTCAGGAAGTGTTATCAATGGACGATTCCACAAAAGCCAACCTGATAATTGATCAGTTATAACCGAATATCTGATACACACAAAGCTTATGTTCTGTCACGATTTCTTTTTGTACAAAAAAGCCCACTATATTAAAGGGAGTAACAAAAACGAGAGGATATGATAAACGTGACTAGAAATCAAATGAAAAATCAAAAGTAAACGCGCTTTGCTTGGCTATAACTGGTTGCCATTGGACAATACGGGCATTTAATTGTTTGTGTGATTTGATCCTTTCGCATAGATAGCAAACTGTTGGTAGCTAAAACATGACCACATGGAAGAACTTTTGGGGGATTTCCCTTCATAGTCTGCTCCTTCGAGACAGGACAAACAAAAATGGAATGAAAGATGAGACTAGACGGAAGCGGTATTTCTGTCGGCAGTTCATCAGTTGTTGTCCACTCGGCTTTCTTAGACTTCATCAATACATCAAGTTTAGCTAGCACTGGCAGGGCCAATGACCCGGCAGTTACCGCTAAGTAGATAGGGGATTCTGGACTCAGACCAAGGAGAAAGCAAAACTCTGAAGAAAACATCCACGATAATTTTTCGTACGTAGGTAATTCATAAATGTCCTGGTATGGTGACTTGGCAAGGTTTTTGTAATAAAGAATTGAAGACATAAGTCTCGCAATATCTAAAATAGTTAGAGTTTCTGTGTTGAAAGAAAGACAGGTGCTACATACCAGAAAAATACCTATCACCAAAGACTGAAAGCTTTTCTCGAGCGTAAGAGAGCGCAATTGCAGGATCGTTAGTCCTTACTAAAATGCGAACAAATTCTACCTTGTGAAGCACAAATTCCAAATTACTACCTCGAGAGAGAAGTTCTTTTCGCTTGGAAAGTGCCCATTCGATTGCAGGACCAAGATCTTGGTTCTGTAGTGCTTGGACTATTTGGTACATCACGGAAAACTGTTTCAATAGCCCTCTGTGGACTGCAATATCTGACTCATTCATAAAAGCGTGGGCAATATCAAAGTGCCCATTCCTTGCAAAATGCATTAATATAGCCTTGTTTAAATCGTCGCTGGGTTCTATAGGAAACATTTTGGGGTTGTATGCTGTGGAAAGGTCAAGTCGAAATGTCTCCTTTAGTTAGCAATCTGCCATTCCTAGTCCAAGTCGTATACTCACCTTATCCAAGCTTTTTCCAAACTTTGATATACTACCATATATTTCTTTCTCAGCCTCTGTGATTTTTGACGATATTGAATTCACTTGGTCCCTCATTTCTTTTATGTATTTCCCCGTATTACTTGGGTCTAATGTCATTAGCGTGTTAAATCAAGAGTCATAGATGATTCATACCAGATGTAATAGAAGTCTTGGCCTTTTCTAAAGCGTCCAAGAAGCTATCAATCTGTGCCTCACATTTTGCAAAGCCCTTAGATTTTGAGAGGCGATCGAACTCTTTTAGCACAGCTTCCATTGCAAACAGTCAGATAAGAACACCCACTTCAATTGAGAAATAGTCAAAGATTCACAAGCAGAACAAGTATAAAGAAGAGCAATATCTATCCCTTTTGAATAAAATTTGTGGTATAAAGTCTGTGGATTATTGTCGATCTAGTTTTTAATGGTGGTGATGTAAGAAGCACCAAGAGTTAGTTTGCTGTAGTTTATTGCCACACTTCTTACTCCCAAAAACTACGAGCTTCCAGCTTTCCCTCGCATTTTTGCCTTTAACACAAGACTAAACCTGTTCATTTTCTTGTTAACTATGAAACCAACTCCTATGATTGCTCTTCCTCTAAAGGGGATGGAGGATGTCGATTGGTCAGGCCCATTAAGGACATACTTTGGTTCAGTTTATGGTACAAACGAAGTGTTCGTGGACGAAATTAATACTTTAAACAAACTCCGTCAAGACGTGGGGGGAGCTGGTAAAGACAATATTGGAAGGGACCTACTGTATAAGTACTATGCTCAGCTCGAACTTTTGGCTTTACGAATCCCTATTAGTGAACACGATTGTAGAATTAATTTTACTTGGTGAGTTGGCATGGTAGGATTTTTCTACATTTCTCTAACTTCGTCAGGCACGATTCATTTACGCACAATGCCAACACGCAGCATTCTCTCGCATTTGAAAAAGCTTCCCTCCTGTTTAATTTGGCTTGTATTAATTCACATGTTGGTTCTGAGGCTGATGATCTGAGGGTAGCCTACAACAGATTTAAGGATGCTGCAGGCATATTCACATTTATTATCGGCAATTTTCTTCATGCACCTAGTACTGACCTTTCTCAGGAGACCGTTAAAGCTCTCTGTAAGTTGATGCTAGCACAGGCCCAAGAATCTTTTGTTGAACGTCTTTTGACTGAAAGTTCATCCTCCCCTATGCTTGCTAAACTTGCTAAAGGTGCAAGCAATCTTTTCAAAGCAGCAGCAGAGAGTTTGCAAGGAGTCACGACTGACAAAAACTGGGGGGAAAAGGCTTGGCACCAATATTGCAGTGTAAAGGCCAAGTACTACCTCTCAGTTGCTCACGAACAGAGCGCCCACAACTTTGAAAATTCGGGAAAGTATGGAGATGCCATTGCTCATGTCCAGGCTGCTATATCGAACCTTCAAGATATTTATAAATCATCAGTTCCTACCCAATTCTCAGTATTTTTTGATGTTGTGACAACTCTACAGGAATCTCTAAAGGAAAAGATTATCAAACTGGAAAAGGAAAATGATTTGATTTACCATTGTACCGTTCCAAGTGTTACTTCCGTTGGGGATATACCTGCTGTTGAAGCTGCTGCTCCAACTCCAATGAATGAGTTGTACAAAGACGGCCAGGAATTGGCAAAATTAATTGGTAAGGAATTATTCGAAAAAGTCATTCCATTATCTGTTCATCAACAAACTAGTCTATATTCAGAAGAAAAAGCTTCTTTGCTGCGTGCCGAAGGAGAAAAGATTGAAATCGCCAACGAAGAGCTTTCTTCTGCGTTGGAATTTTTAGACCTTCCCACAGCTCTGAAAAACTTAAAGTCTGATGGCAGCGATCTTTTGTCTTTAAATAAGTTAGAAGGAATTGACTCTCGGGTCAATGATTGGGCTAGCCAGGTCAACGCTGAGTCAAATAGCAAAACTTTGTCCTTTTCTCACTTGGACGGAGTTAAAAGGAATATTTATGAGAGCATGAAGAATGCCGAGAAACTACTGCAGGAAGAAGAAAAAGCTTATGAGACTGCGAAGTCTGAGTTCTTCCAACAATGGACCCAGGCTCCCTCAGCTACACTAAACTCTGGTCTTTTTGCGGACATTTCTAGAATCAAACACGATCTTTCTAATGCTTCTTCTTCGGATGACCGTCTCCAAAGCATCATAAGTTCTTGCGAAGCTGACATCCAGATTTTGAAACTCGGGCCTAATAGTGGACAGTTGAGATCTCTTTTTGAAAACCTCCAATTGGAGCCAGTAAGTGGGAGTGGCCTCAATCTTCTTGATCTTGACCCATCTTCCGACTCTCATGTGGATTCTCTTTCAGACCAAACGGAAGATTTGTTGAAACACTTGAATCGAATTCGCGAGGATCGCAATGCAAGGTTTATTGAATTCAAGGACAGAGTTCATAAAGATGATATTTCTGGTATTCTGGTATTGAATAACAAAAATACCGATCTACAGGATAGCCTTTTTAAATCAGAGCTTGCTAAATTTCAGCCTTACCAGGCGGAGTTTGATGATTCAATTCAGTACCAAGGAACTTTGCTCAAGGAACTTACAATGACATGGAAGAAGATTTTAGAAGACAAGTCTGTTCGAAGTAAGACATTGCAGAGAGAGGATTTGAAGTCCAAGCGCGTGGAACTTGTCAATAGATTTCACAAGGCGTATAATTCATGGAAGGATTCTGAGCAAGGTCTTAATAAGGCGTTTGAGTTTTATGAAAAGCTACTTGCATTTACTAAGTCAACTTTGTCAAATTCTCAAGATTTTTATTCCAATCGAAAGGAGGAAGCGTCTAAGTTGAGAGCAGTTGCTTCAGCATCTTCGAGCCAAAATAGCCAGGATATGCTGAGAGAACAACTTTCTCGACTTTCTGTTGGATCCCAGCAGAGTCCACGATCATCCTACTCTGCATCAGTTGATAGAGTTACCGGCTATCAACCTACTGCTTCTTCTGCACCTGCCCCTGTTTCTGCTCCGCCGGCAGCAATGGGCTGGGGTGATTTGGGGTTCCTAGAGAAGCCCCCAGCCCCTCCACCTAAGCCTCCTGCACCTATGCCACCTTCTACAAACTTTTCTCAGCCCCAATACTCGAGTTACTCCAACTATTCACAGCCGCTTTCTCAGCAGCTCAATCAACTACATGAATCTCAGCACCCTCAGGGACAGCATTCCTATCCCTCTGCCCCCACGACGAATCATGGCCAGCCTTCACAGATATCACAGCCCTATCCATATGGCTATCATTTATCTCAGCCTACTGGATCTTATCAGTCGTCACCATCTCAGCCCTCCTATCAGTCTCATCAATATCAACTTGGACCACAGACATCCTACCAGGAACATCAGCACCAGTTCTCACAGTCATCTCCCCAGCAGTATGGTAGATATCAGCAGCCTCCTCAACAGCAACCCTCTCAGCAACAGCAACAGCAACAGCAACAGCAGCCATATCCTCATCAGCCGTCGTACCAAAATTATAATTCTTCTCAAAGTACTGGCGGTTCGTTTGGTTATGGTAATGCACCTCCTCAGAAAGACTATAGTCGCATGCCACCACCTCCGCCCCCCTCGAATCAAGGTCAGGGGTACTATCGTTAGTACTGAAAATAGGTTTAAATAAATATTTTAAATTGGAAATTTCATTGAAATTTATGGAGTTTTTTCATACACCGTTCGTAATCCCTTTCGGCACCTCTTTTTTCGCGACCCACTGTGGGAATAAATGAAAATCAATAGCGCCGCACAAATCACGTGATACCAAGCACAAAGCTATTCAGAATTTTTGTCGATTTTTTTTTCTTCCTGTTGTTGCCTCATTCAATCTATCCAGCTGTTTTTCCCTCTGATTTCTAGGCCTTTGCTGCTGTTACAATATAAAGAAAAGTAACAGTTCAAGTCCGAGACTGCAGAGAGACAGCGCAATAGATTTTGTTTCTTCTTCAGTTTTATTGTTTTGTGGCTATTGACATTGCAACTTTTAGAGCCAAAAGAAAAAATTAAAGTATTATACTCATGACATCTGGGACCTCTACGACCAAGAAACAGCAGCGTTTATCGCAAGGGTCTGGCCAACAGCAATTGGACATTGGAACTCTGGTTAGTTGGAATATTAATAGCTTATTACCTTAAATTTACCATTTTATTGATGCTGTCATGAAATAGAGCCTGATGATTCTTGATGAGCTCTTAAAGCCCATGGCTCATGAGGTTACCACCCAGGCGTTACAGATTGAAAAGCGGATCCGGGCTCAGTACGGGCAAGAATTCGTGGCAAAGCCTTACAACACTACACTTCCTCTGGGGATAAGGGCTAAGAGTGCGCAGAAGACCGAGGTTGCTGGCCGGGTAGCATACATTAAAGTACCAGGGCAAGATATGTACGGTAACGAAAAACCCAACGATGTCCGGTATTTTGAATGTCTTAATTGCTCGAGAAAAATTGCTGGGTCCCGCTTTGCGGCTCACATGGAGAGATGCTTGAACGGACGTAATTCTCGAACAAAAGGGTACGTTCAGACTTTCTCGCGTTCTTTTATCGTTGCTAATAAAGTGATTGTTGTTCAGGAGAACTGCTGGATCAAATGCCAGCTCAGTGCCCACTAGTGGGTATACATCTGTGTCAGTATCTCCTTCTCCTTCGGGTGCTGGAACGGACACGGGCAAAGACAGCCCTATTGTGTCCCCAGCAAAGAAAAAGCGAAAAGCAGGACCAATGGGGGGTGTTGGTAAGGTTTCTGGTAGCGCGCCTAAGCGTCAAGGAAGCGAAGGGCCTCCTCCAAAAACTGCAGTGTCCAAGTTTTTTGATCGAGATAAGACAAGAAAGTCATTTAGCACTCCTTCGTCTCCGGTAGAGCGTTCTAGAGTAAGTCATGCACTTCGGATTAGGATTCATTATCTATAACTAACTTAATCTTCTAGAGTGAAGGCCCTATTGATCAGCCTAAACCAGTGTCGCGGAAGAAACCACCCGTCCCTAGTTTTTGATCTAAAGCATTTGCATGTGTTCTATGATCACCTATATTTATGTACTCCATTTGCATTCTCTCATATACCCTAAAAAACAGTTTTACAATCTATACAGTAGATGTACATTACTTTTTGGAGTTGTGCACGATAATCATCGCAATAGCAGCTGCTCCGTATGTATGATGGGGATCGTGACTCCAAGAGTGATCTCAACACTTAAGAGAGTTTAAGGTTTAGCCAGAAAATGTTAGGAAAGCAAAAATGACAGGAATAGTGAGGTCAGAGTGAAGCTTCATGAGTGCATGCGAGACTGCCTCAAACTTCAAACTTGTACTCAAAGTGCATAGTTTCACTTCTGATCAGTGCTCCAATAGAATTTAAGAAGTCGAAGGCAGCTCCTCCACTTTCAGAAAGTCTGAATTAGAGTAACTGTAGTTTTCCTACGTGAAAGCAGGAGCAGGAGAATTCACTTTCGAACCACATGGAAGTTCGTAACTCGTAGAAACATGGCGATGGTGATACGACTCTTCTCAACTCCAAACACTTGAGTTTCTTTACAGCATCAACATTAATGACAGTTGAGTTTCATCGAATAAAGTCAAGTTTAATACTCAATTAGGATCTTGCTACTGGTCTACCTTGTAGGATACAACATGATGTCAAGAGCTCATAATTTAACTCATTCACAAAATGAGTAGTGCTTTATAACATCTTAGACTTGTTCAACCATTATCAGAGGTTTTTACACGTAAGCAAGATCTTTAATATGCTAATGAGGACAGCAAAAGTGGAGGTCTAAAATACTGTCAGAGAATCTGTCGTTTGTATCAAGTTCCCATATAGGCTACGCTTTTAGCCTTCCCTGGACGCGGTGAAACTTGTGTCCCACTTAATCTCTTATTGACATGTTTTAGCCCAGGGATGCTCTCATTAAATAGCCGGACCAAATTCTTAGCCTGAGGAAAATAGTCTCAAGATGATTTTTCTTAGCTTTTATTTCCATGGTAAAGAGTTGTACGTTCCACTTGACCTTCATGCCGAAGAGGATTTAGCTCTTGAGCCTATTGACCCTAAGGTAGTTGACTTTAGCAGAGTCTATTTGCGTTGTGAACGACAGTGCTTGCTACGACTTCCCAAGACCAAGTCTCTT
>JAKVQY010000321.1:0-16500 GCA_030463045.1 Geotrichum macrosporum
AAAGAAAATAAAAAAAAAAAAACAAAAAACTAAAAAAAAAAAAAAATTAAAGAAAAAAAAAATAAAAAATAAAAAAAAAAATCGGGAAGTAAAAAAAAAAACATAAAAAAATAATATTTTATGTTTCTTTGGGAAAAAACCCATACTCAAAATTTTTTTTTTTTTTTTTTTTTTTTTTTTTTTTTCATTACAAGACCAAAACCAGCCATCTTTATAGTACCAGTTTGTGTCATAGGATACCTGTGTGATAAATATTTCTCATTGCTGTTCCTAGCTGATCGATTTCCCATGACATTATCACCTTCAGGGTCGGAGCGCGGCTCGAATTCAATGCTCTCGATTTCCTTAAAATATACCTACTTAACAAAGCCTGCTACTATAGTCAATGAAACTAAGCAGCAGAATGTTTTGTATGAAACAAGTACAGCTCATACTAGCAGTTCTATTTGGCGAGATGTGGATACCAAAGATACCTCTAACCAATTCAAGCAAACGTTGGAAAGCGGTATCCAGTTCACTGATAACCTTCCTTCGTTGAGAAAAATAATCGAGACTATTAATGCTGAAGGTCAAGTGACTGCCCGCCTTATTGAAGATCGAATTTTAGAGAATACTTTGACTGTCAACCTTTTTGGTTCTTCGAATACGGTTTCGGCTGAGCGTGCTCGTATTCTGCGTTCATATTATCAAGTTGAACGGCGACATATTGGAATTGATGACTTTGAGATCTTACATACTCCCTCTCAGGGCAATAATGCACCAAATGAGAATACGCAAGAGGCACTCAAGTGGACAAGAAATGACAAACCAGAAAGTAGGAACATGGCTGAGAAAAATACCAAAGCAGGAAGTGTTATTAACCCGATACTTTGTCGGTACTTAGATGAAATTGCTGAGTACTGTGGGGTTTCCATTTTTATTACAGACTTTATTGACAAAATTCCATATGGTATTGGCTATCATGCCGAACTTGTTTCTGAGTCTGCGCACAGGCCATATCATATTCTAATTTACGGCGACCAAGATAGTGCTCGTTTTGCGGAGTTCAAAGTTAACATCATTCTAGAAGAGTTTGCAGGGAACTTTGTTGACTCCCTCCCTGTTGAATTATCACTTCAACCTTTGATAGCCGGGCCTAAACTGACAAATCTCAAATACATTATGCTGCAGACTAAAACTAAAATATTTATGCCTGATTGGCTACCCGAATTACTTTCCTCGCAAGTCAGCAACCCCCACGCTAGAACATTTGATGAACTTTATATCACTGGGCAAGAATTTCAGGTTTTAATTGCAAAAGTCCTTCTTCGTGATGTTTTGAGAAAAACTGAAGCGCTGGTAAAGGAGTGCGTAATTTCTTTTGCAAAGATTGATTTATTGAGTCTCAAATTCCAAGATAAACTTCGAAAAATAATGCTTTTGGAAGGTGCTTTTATTCAGATTCCCTACCTTGGTGCTGCCCGGGCTGTTGTTCGCGTACAGAGTACAAATGTTCAGACTTGTAATCGCACAATTTCCCAATTGATGGACTTGACCAGTCAGTTATACAATGCCACCTATTGGGTTCACACTGGCAAAGAAGAGAGTCAGGGAAGACTGAAAATGCCGGATAGTGCAGTAGATTTCGAGCTACTTGACAAGATTTCTGCTGCCAGCGGTGCTACAATAACCTGCAGAAATACTTCATTTGATATCATTGGATTTAAGAGTGATACCAAAAGAGCGGTTTCCATGCTTAACAGTTTACACATTTGGGAGGTAAGATCCATATGCTTTCTGCAACTCTTCTTCAATCTTTTCTTCTAACTATTGCTTAATGATAGGGCACTCAACAACAAGTGAGATATCGGATGGAGTTGTCCAACGAACAGCGAGATTTTATTGCTGGCAAAAAGAACGGTAAAATTTTACGCATTATGAATACCTCGTCGGTTTGGATTAAGCTATTACCTTTCAATGAGTACAATTTTTATGTCGACTTATTCTCTGAATATCCTCTTGAAGCTACGAACGGACTGAAGCTGCTGGAGGAAGAACTCTCCTCGGAAATGGCATTCTTTATACCCGAGACATACCACAAGAAAGTTATTGGAACGGGTGGGTCTACCATTCAGTCTATCATGAGAAAGTACAATGTCTTTATTAAGTTTTCAAGTGGATTCGACTCTAACCCCAATGGATTTACCCACACGAGATCAAACAATGTGTTGATCCGATGCCCATCTAAAAATTCAAAGGAAATACTCCCGGCAAAGAATGAACTTCAGGATACTGTATTTGATAGAAGCCAAGAGCATGGAAATACGTTTGTGCGTCTTTCTCGGTCTCACATGCGTATATTACTTACTCAGCAGAATGATTTTGTGTTCGAAGTTGAACATAAAACTAACACTATTGTTATCATGCCTAGCGAAGATTCTTTTGAAGCTCCTGAAACCCTTTTGGAAATTAAGGGTATTTTAGGAAATTCCGACACTGCTGCGCGATTAATAAAAGCGATGCTACCTGAGGATTATGAGTTTAAGGTTGCTTCGTCTCCTAAATTTGATACTTTTGTGTGTGAAGACTACCCCGAATTTTTTAAAAAGATCATTGTGCCATTCCGGGTGGCACTAAAAATTGAAATTCAAATATACTCAAAACCAGAGCATTCTCCAGAGGAGGCTCCTTATCACCAGCTTGTTTTGAGTTTTTCGCAGGAACATTCAGTTGGATTAGAAGACGCAATTCAGGTACTCACAGCGTATCTGCGTGACAAAGATTTGGATATCATCGATCGTGGTGAATACCATGTAGACCCTATTGTGCAAGGTACAGGGATTGCGTTGGCCCATACTACGAAGCGTCGTACTAAAGGGGGTGATTGGACCGATATGAGGTCTCGCGATTTTTCGCGCGGCGGTCCTAATGTCGCGTTCAATCCTCCTACACGTCCTCGTAACCACGATTTTCTTAGAGGCCCCACTCGTAGTAGCAACTCTCGCCCTCCAACTGAGCCCGCCCGAATGGGAACGGGTGCGAAAGCGGAGCGCTCTCAGCATGACAGAGGTACTAGACCAAACACTCCTACCCGAACTGTATACAGAGAACATGATTTCAGATCTTCTTCCCATCCTTATCGCAAGCAGAATCATCAACAACCCAAGCGCACATTTAGACAATCTCCGCAGAACAATCGTTACAAGTACCAACCTGAGGATGATTATGAGTATCGCCAACATCATCAACATCAACATCAGCACTTCCAGCAATCACACGACCCGTATTACCAACAGAACACTGCATCTCAACACTATCCATCGTCTCCTTCTGGATACACCCCTCAACCATCCCATCTACCTCAGTATCCTCCTTCTCATGAACATCAGCTGAAGTACCATCAGTCTGCGTATTCATCCCCTCCATATTCTCAGAGATCTCCCCCTTCATCAGCATCTCGTTCAGCCTACTCTAGCTATCCTAATCAGGAAGGATATATCCGTATGCCACATGGCCCGCTTCACCTAGGATCTCGAAATGAATACCATCGCAGCAGCTCCTCTCATGGAGAAGAAGATTACTATCCACCATCAAATCTCCCATATTCTCAACAACATCCTCATCCTCCTTACTTTCATGAAGCGAGCAATATGCGTTATCAAGATGTAGGCCCCCCACTTTCGAGTGAACCCCCAATGGTGCGAGGAGGGAGTGCTGGCAATAGTACACGATACCGTGATGAATGGAATAGGGATTATCGACGTCAGTCTCAAGTTTACCCCCCTCTACCTCCCCCTGCGCCTTCTCAGGGACCTTCTCCTACAGGTCCTTATAGTGATGGTTACGACCGCAGTGGAGTCCGTCGCGCTTATTACTAGGTTTCTGTTTTATAATAGTTAGAAATAATTCAGTATAAATTTAAAAAATCAGAACATTTGTGACACTAGCGAGAAAAAAATTTCAAGCGTATTGGAAGTAAAAATTCAAAGCGAAAATCAAATAAATATTACAGCAAGTACAATTCATCAAACTTTTTTATTCAGAGCAACTCAAGATAACTTAAACACGAAGAGTGTTCTCGTAAATACGCTGCTTCTTGGCTATCTTAGCGGAAGACTTTGCACCAAGAATACCACCACCCCATTTTCTGCGGGACTCCTCTTGCTTCTCACCAAAATTGGCTTGAATAGTAGAGACAAGATTAGACAAGGCAGCCTTATCAGCAGCCTTGACGTCAGTTAAAGCAATTACAGCAGCAGTCTTCTTGTGAACAAGAGTTCCAAGACGCGCCTTACCCTTAATAATAGCGTAGGGAATTCCAAGCTTGCGGCACAAAGCAGGGATGAAGACAACCAACTCAATAGGGTCAACATCGTTGGCAATTAAAACAAGTTGAGGCTTCTTGTTCTCAATTAGAGAAACAACATGGTTGAGACCGTATTTAACAACAAAAGGTTTTTCAGAAACATCTTCCTTCTTCTTACCCTCGGAAATTGCAGCAGCCTCTTTTATGAGACGCTCTTTTTTCTCCGCAGGTGTCTCTGGACGGTAGTTGTTCAAAAGTTTAAATGCCTGGGCAGCAGTATTCTTATCAAGAGTATTCTGAAACTGAGTAAGGGAAGGAGGAACTTTCAGACGGAGATTAAGTACTTTCTTCTGTCTTTGCAGACGAACGTAGCCAGGCCATTTCACAAAACGAGAAAGATTTCTTTTAGGCTGAATAGCTTGACCAATACCAAAGTTGCGCGGACGTTTCTCAATAAGCGGGTTCTAAAAAGTTGTCAGAAAGTTGTCACAAAAATTTATAAAAGATATTTACTAACCTTAGAACCAATAGACTTGGTAGCAGTCTTAGCAGCAAGAGGAGCAGTAGCAGGCTTTCTTCCTTTGGCGGGCTGTGTCATTGAGGAAACGAAAGTCAGTACTAATAATATCAAAATATTTCATAGACTTCGTAATCACTCTACAGTCTCTAAAGAGACTCAGCCAATAATAAGTTACACAAGTATTTGCCCAGTAAATAAAAAAAATTTAAAGGGGATTCCAAGTGTGGTATTTCAAAAAGACAATGGGTATAAATTTACAACCCATAGTCAAAAATTAACGTCCACGTACGCACAGACGTATTAATTAAACTGGTAGCTTGCAGAAGCAAGTGATTACTCCATCATCATAGGGAGGAGACCTAACTTACCATTTTGATGAGTTGTGTTGATTGATTGTTTTATTGTTTGGCAAGCAACAAGAAGTTATGGCTTGGAATTAAAGTAAGAAATTTTTTTCGATTTTTGAAAGTTGTATGATGTGACTGCAAAACTCCCAAAGCGGCAAGACTATGAAAAAAGCCAAAGAGCCCTAATAGCCCTAATAGGGAAGCTGTATAATTTCTGAAACTTCAAGGAAAAAGAGATTTTTTTGCAAATTCATTCAGTTCTTCACATCGACACTTTTCGACTAGTTCTCGACGTCTAAACACATCACCGCCCAGTAAGTACATATCTAGTTGAATGCTGAAATTTGTGCTAGTCCAAAATACTATTAGAATTAGTTGAATGCTCAAATTCTAACTAGCTTTGCAGAAATGTCTAAGTCCAAGAATCACACAAACCACAACCAAATCAAGAAGGCTCACCGCAACGGTATCAAGAAGCCTAAGACCTTCAAGTACCCTTCTCTTAAGGGTGTTGATCCTAAGTTTAAGAGAAACCATAAGCACGCCCTCCACGGTACTGCCAAGGCCCTTGCCGCCAGACGTGCTGAGGCCAAGGCTTCCGCCTAAAGAGTGACGAAACCAAACAATTCTTCTTATTTATGGGTTGGACATGTGAAGGAAAGAAATATTCTAAATTAGGTACATGTTTGTAATGTTATAATGTGTATTTCAAGATGATGTTTTATTTTCTATACTAAGGGCCCTCAGGCTGTTCAATGATAGCAGAGGTAATAGTGCTGGTTCAGTTTAGAGTGTACGCACTGTCGCTTAAACTTTGTGCTACATTTGCTTGAGTTTGGGACCGCTCGATATCTTCACTAGTTATGGTTTCGAAGTGCAAAGTAATAGACGGTCACTAAAACTAACCTACCATAAAATTTGCATTAGCCTGGAAGGTTGTGTTTGAATAAATGGTGAAAAATAACTACTGTGACTTATAGACTATAGTAATAATTTGCCTCTTGTATTATTATGTTTAGCTTATATATTTGCTTCCTTCCAATGTCACTAATGACTTACTAATAACTAACAATATCCTCCGCTATTTCTTAACATATTCTCAAATTCAATACATATCAAATATAGTCTGTAATTATTCATTAATTTTGAGAAACTATTTCTAGATTTTCGCATCGATGGAGAACGCTACGAATTGCTATAAGTTTTGTAAATCAAGAAAGCGAATCATCAGTTTTTGAAGAAACATTGCGTCTTTTGGTCTTCCAAAATGCATACTTGTTTGAACGGTGTTTCTCCATGAGACAACAAATTTTTATTTTCTCGAGATATAATCTAGTCAAATAAAAAAGATAAATATAAAAAAAGAAGGCAAAGAGAAACTTTAGGTATATAAGAGATGAATGGAAAGAAAATACGAAAGGAATTAAGGGTGTAAGAAGCGGTTCAAATTTTAACAATAAGGTAAGGAATAACTCTTTTCTAAAACATTAACAATTATTACACTTAGTCTTCAAAAAAAATCTCCTTTTTTGCCTTTCTAAAAACGTCTATCAGCTCTGAACCTTGCAAGATAGAAGAGCAACCTTTTTGCAGAAATATCCCCTTATCTCTCATGAATTTGAGCAGATTCCTGAAATCTTTCTCCAACAGTTCTTGAAACAATCCACCGAGTGAAAGCATTAAGCAATGGACCCTTTCTCCCAGGAATAAATGCTTAGTTTTCTTTGCGTTATACTCAAAAAGCCGTTTTTGTACCTCCGCTTGGCAATTGGGTGCACAAAGAGCTCTGACAGAAACGTCATAACGACGAGAAAGAAATTTGCACGCATCTGAATGGCTTCCACTAAGTACAAATGAGTTTGAGGAATTATTGTTTTAGAATGCTAAAAAAATACAAAAATGCACCATTCTTTATATAGTCTGCCACAATAGAATAATTCCATGAAAGTCCTTGGGTTACGAAGCGTTGTATTACATATTTGTATTCTAAAAATTACAAGATCTTGTAGTGCAAAAAATTGAGCATTATCCCTATAGATTACGGACGCAGGAATTTACAAAAAATTTGGATTGAAGTGCAACAAATAGTTGTCTCCTTGGAGCAAAAACACACATCACAAAAAAACATTTGCAAAACTAACTCCAAATATGTAAGATCTGTTGATAATTTTTTTTAGTGCCATTTCTGTCTTTCCGATACTCATTTTCATCCCTAGTCGATGCTTCGTAAAGTCAAAAGACATTTTTGAATACAATGCATTTAGCAATCGTGAAATATAGCGCCAATATTTACCTTCATTATATTTGTTTAGCATATTGCTTGTCGGAAATTTTTACTTCGTCTATCGGATCTGCAAACCAAGTCGAAAAACTCAGTAGAAAATTAGAAAAATTATTTAACAAATCTAAATGATTTTTGATGCTCTGGTTAAAAGAAACCGCTGAACTTGATATCGAAAATTCTTAGTGCTAGTGAGAAACAATGCTGTCTTGTTATTGATCCATTTTGTCATGTATTGTTTCAACATTATTTAAAGTTAGTGATCTCAAGATAAGTCATTTTAACCATATCAGACTATAATTGCTATATATTAAATTTGAGTAAGAATTATTTTCTTCAAATATCAATGGCATAATATAGGCTTGCTGAGGAGTGAAAAAACGACGATTATGCAAAAAATCAAACTTAACAGCTCTAAGCATTTCACAAATTGCAAAAATAACATTCATTGAAATTCTTGGACATCATAGCAAAGGTGCATACCTTTTATAAATTTTGTACACTTAACATGTAGTGAACTCTGCCTACTGATATATGAGCTAAATTAACCTTAGATGAAGTTACACTTTTCAATTATAATTAATGGAAAAGCAACTGAAAAGCTATGAAATCTTAATGACAAATTTTGAAAAATTCCATTGCACGGAGGAATCACCCCTTCATTTTCCCATTTTTGAGTCACTCACTTGGAAGAGCAACCCGTCGTATTTATCCTTAATATGGTTTAGCTCCTCAGTTATATAAAATGATTCACTTTCTCTCCTGTTCTTTAAATTACAACTCCCCGTGTGCAAACATTTATCAAAATGAGTGATCTAATTCAAGCATTTTTCAGAATTAGCATCACGTGATGTTATGACTCAGCTCTTATCAGAACGCAGCTCCCCTTCAAGTTCAAAACGTTTCTTCTTTACTCTCAAAGTCTTCGACTTTAAAACGAAGGCAATTGAATTGACCGCGTTCAGTAGAACAATTATTTTTTATCATCGTACTAAAGGAAGTATTTTTCTTTGATAAGCGCCCTAATTGAAATGGCTTCCGCCGTTCCTTACGAACCCGAGGGATTTGGAACAGAAACCAATCCATTCGCTGCTGAGAACACAATGTCGGGTTCCCCAGCTGCTTCGGCATCTAAAGACAATAGGGGATTTTCCAATGCTTCGAGTGAAAATGCTATCCTGGAAACTCCGGCGATAGCTGTGCAGACTTCGTCAAAGGCTATTAAGAAGTATAAATTAGTTTTGAAAATAACTAGCTTGGAGCGGCAAGGAAAGAAAGACATAATATTTTGTTTTGACGCCTACGTATGTTGACTTGAGGCTTCACTCATTGTTTAACTACTAACTTTAGTTTAAGACTACTTTACCTCGGTTTCGCACAACTACCTTTAAGGCCATCCGACGAACTCACAATGAATTTGTTAAATTTGGCTCCCATCTGAATAATGCTAACCCAGAATGCTTTGTACCTTCTGTACCTCCTGCTGTAACTTCTGCGGGAGCAGGTAGTGAGGAAGATGATGTCAAAGTCAAAAGGAACATGCAGCTTTGGCTGGACAGAGTGTCAAGCAACCCGATTCTTGCTAGAGATGAGGAATTTTTATATTTTATTGAATCTGATTTTGGGTACACACCTGTTAACAAGAGAAAGCCGCCGGCTACTGGAATGACTCGCAAGGCTTTAAAGCAGCTGCAACCGCCCCATGATGAGGTTACCGAACTTGCACTATTTCGACCCATTGTCAAACAACTTTATGTAACCGGGCAGGAAACCAACATTAAGCTGGAAAAGATTTCCAAAGCTCGCCGAAATTTGGGACTGGCTCTAAACGATTTTGGAAGCAAGCTTGCACAATTTTCTAATCACGATCTCGAGAATCCTGGAATGGCACACATGTGGCGTCAAATTGGAAAGGTGATAACTGCAGTAGGAGATTTAGAAGCTATTAAGGCGACCTCCGAAGCTTCAAGCTTAGGTGATGGATTGGGGTTGATCACCCAAGATGCATTGGTAGCTAAGGAAACTATGACCAACAGGCATTTGTTAATGCGTGAACTTGCCAGAGCACAAGCTAGTACAAAAGCAAAGCACCAGACTGCGGTCAAACTTAAAGGGTCTACTAATATTAACCCCTCTAAGGTTGACGAGGCAATCGCTCTTCTCGAGGAGGCCACCAATACTGAAGAGCAACTGACTAATAAAGTGCGCCGAGTAACTGAAAACATGCTTATTGAAAAGCCTGTTCTATCTGAAAGACTAGAAGGGGATATGAAGAATTATATTGCTGAATTTGTTGTCCGTATTATTGATTCAGAGCGAAGAGTTTTGAGTGCTTGGGAGTCCATTAGAGCTGATGTTCGTGCTGCTGACAGTAATGGTGGGCTTAGCAGATTGGGTCGTGAAAGTCACCCACCTCGTCGCGGGGTCCCTCTAGCTCAGTCCCAGACCATCAAGGGGGATAGTTGGAGTGGAGACCGTAAAACGCGTGCACATGACTTTGGTGATCCCTCTGCCAACTTCGATGAGTCTTACAACAAGACAAGAAATGACAATGATATAGTCCATGAGCTCGCAGGCCAAGTAGAACCTACACTTGTGGATGCTCGAAACGCTGCCAGCTTGTTGGCTGGGTCAACATTTTGATGACTCAAATGAGAATCCAAATTATGTAGTTAATAATTTCTGAAACTGTTGTAATATACGGTAACTTCGTTAATACTTTAGTGTGCTTCCAAAGTTAGCTAAAATCGATGCGAAAAAAAAGTGTGAAAAATCACAAAACTCTTCCCAAATCCAAAGTTACTACCATAACTTGAATTACTACACGTTGCATTACTAGCAGCCATCTGAGATCCGACGTGACAGGCCCTTCAGATTGATAAAATGGGATTGTTTGAGGTAATTCAGCGGGTGGCTATTCGCCTACAACTTGCGTCAAAGATGGTACGAATATTGCCAGGACTATCTCTTATTGCAGCATTGGCAGGCATCATGCTTCTGTTAGTCCTACCTATGGATGGCCAATTTCGAAACACATACATCTCAGAAAATGCGCTGCTACCAGCCCAGGCTCACACGTACTTTCGCGAATCAGAATGGAACATAGTTCGAGGTTACAGAGAGGAGGTCCACTCTTTGGAGGATAAAAACAGTTCAGTGTAAGTTCTTCATGAAACTAGACGATTTCCAATAACTAATTATCTCAGGCGAACGGAAACCATTCAGGGATGGTTTGAAGATATTGGGTTAAAGACTTCTGTTCAAGATTGGTCAATGGAGTATGGCTCTGAGCGACGAGCTGGCTCTAACGTATATGGTATTCTTCACGCTCCTCGAGGAGAAAACACAGAAGCCATGGTGTTGGTAGCTCCCTGGTTAAACAAAGACGGCGAATATAATGATGGTGGTGTTGCTCTTGTTGCGTCTCTTGCACGATATCTAAGCAAATGGTCCGTCTGGTCTAAGAATGTAATTTTTGTAGTCACTTCTGACTCTCATCTGGCCATGAGGTCCTGGGTTTCAGCCTATCACACCTCATTGGGGAATACTGCTGGAGCTATAGAGGCCGCAATTGTGTTAGATTACCCAGGAAAAACCGACCACTTTGAAAGTATTGAAGTGTTATATGAGGGACTTAATGGTCAACTTCCAAACCTGGACCTTGTTAACACTGCAATTCTTATTTCACGGCATGAGAACCTGCGTGTCGTCGTTCAAGGAATGTCTAATGCTGGATTCCAGCGATATACTGAACGTGCAAAGACCTTTTTTAGAGGCATCATGGCTCAATTATGGGCTGGTATTGGTCCAGGTCCCGGCTCAGATACCTTTAGTGGATATAGAATTAACGCTATCACTCTTCGTGCTTGTGGAGCTGGAGGCCCTGCAGACATCACTACTTTTGGTCGCATTGCCGAGTCAAGTTTGCGCTCTATCAACAATCTCCTTGAGCATTTTCATCAATCTTTTTTCTTTTACTTTTTGCTTGCGCCAAGTAAATTTGTGTCAATTGGAACCTATTTGCCTGCTGTTTTGCTTGTGTCTATCTCATACTCTTTAATGGCGATTTACAATATTGCAACTACTGTGATGGGATCAAGCAAAGAAGCTAACACTTTTTCAGCTCGTTACAGTGTATTTCTTCCTTTTGTCATACTCTTTACCATTTACGGGAGTTGCTTTCTCTTCGGTCTGGCTACACTCTATCTGCTCTCTTCTCAGGCTGTTGTTGCCGTAATCTTTGCCTCATGTCTTCTTCATGCTCTCTATTCTATAAAAGTTATCATTTCTGTAACGCAGAATCGAGGCCTTCAGACTTTCATTCGACTTCCAATCTCTGCTTTATCGTGTGCACAAGCATACTCTATGATTTTCCATGGTCTAATACTCACAACGCTTGGTATGCTAAACTTTTCGCTCGCATTCTTTGTCGGCATTGCCACTCTTCCTCTTACTTGGGTCCGTCCATTAGCCAAATTGCCGACTGCTTCGGAGACGAAATTTCACTACTTCCGTTCTGTATTTTTACTGGCTGTTAGCACGCCATGGGGTTGGTTAAAAGTCATGTCATGGTTGTCATCTCAATCTTCTACACTATCTGATCCTAGCTTTTTCAAAATCATAGATGATCTTTTGTGGGGTTGGCGAGGAATGGATGTGTGGACATGGGGAGTTATAATTGGAATTTGGTTACCTGCTTGGATAGTTGGTGCAACTGTTGCGCTGCTTGGACAGGTCACTAGTCCAAGTGGCGGCAAAGAGAAAACTCAATAATTAAGAAATCACGGATAAATTATTTAATTGAAATGGATTATTGTTAAGAAGGATAAGAGAAAATCAATATTGGCAAGCAGTCATTCCATATGCTTGCTGTAGATCTCTGTAGCAGTTAACTCATATGTCTCGATAAAAAAACAATTTGTCATAGACTTAGTCCCTCCATTTCTGTTGCCCAACATACATTCGGTAAAGTAGTTATTTACGATAATCCCCGAGTTTGTTGGAACACAGAAGTCTGCAGAGAACTGTCACCCTTCTATTGCAACTCATCTCGAGAGCTTTGACTTGGCAATACCTATAAAAAGTAGTTGTTTTATTTGCTATCTAGAGAATTATACAGTCTAGATAATAAAAAGCCTTAGTTAAACTTTTCTCAGAACGCTTTGAAAACCACTATGTCTGCTAATAAAAAGAATTTTGCTGGTATGCCCCTAGGTTGCTTGATGTAGGTTCTCCAGGTAGAGTAGAACCCATTGATTTTGCTCTAAAAGAAGCTGTGAAAGGAAACAATCCAAATGGCTTCATCCACATTGCGCATTTAAACTTCTCGAACGCGTTCCGTACAATTAAGGACTGCAGAATCCGTAAGGCAGTGATACAACAAACTGAACCTCTCAATCGCACTTCAAAGTGGGCATATATTGGACTTCCCTCCTATTGACAATGACTAAGTAGTATTCTGTCTCGTCTGAAGGTGCTAGGTAAGGCGATCCTATTACTTCTCTTCTTATTCTCCTTGGGTTTGCCTCATTTTATTGAATTCCTGAAGAGTAAACTTGCAGCACTTCTGTTGTCATTGCTTATCTCGATACAGTTACGTTTCTCCCCCTCCGCCTTTTATCGACCCCATACAAACAATTAGCCCAAGAAGCGCTTGATGTCACAAATTCTTTTCTCCGCCTTAATAAAGTAAAATTCCGGGTTAATTAAGTTGGCAAATGTAACCAGAATAAAATTCAAGTATCAGGAACTCGTAGAGATCCACTCCCTGCGCGAGAAAAGTTTTTGAAGGGAGAAGATTCTCCAGCAGGAAAATGCCCCTCTGACATTGGAACTCATAACGACAATTGACCAAAAACAGGGTAGTTTGCTTTTATCAAAAACGAATAGGCAGATCAAGCTTCGCTATTTTCAACGATTACTAAACCCTGTGGTTCCTCAGCTTCGTAAAATCGACAATCTGAATATAAACGCTATTCGCACTATCCGCAACGACAACCGAATCTGCAAATACGACAAAGATATTATGGCAATACCGGTCAAATATGGAGGGATAGGCATCCCAAGTTTTAAAGCCTCGGCTCCGGCGATGTACTAAATTACCAAGCGTGAAGCCCAGGCAATTTTGAAGAAGTCTTCCTAGCTAAGAAATTGGCAGAAGACCCAGACTGATGCCTCTAATGATTTTTTCAACTTTAGGCGTATGGCTGTATTACTCTGTAGACAATGATTAGAGGATCTAATGGCGAGTTTGGATATTGAGGAGAGAACTAGTGGAGGCAGCGAAGCTCTAAGAAGCAATCGCATCAGAGCTCTACCCACTCACAACACAATTAAGCTTGAGAACTCTGAAGGGAATTCTATGCTATATCACCGTTTCTTTCCTTAGTCGTCTCAACGAGTTCAAACACCTCACCGCAACATCAAACTAACAGGCAAATTTAGGGTACCAGAATGTGTTGAAGTAGACAGGAAAAAGCGCAGCGATTGTGGTAAGCCAATTTACTTAACCCATGAAGATTTTTGCTGCATAGAGGCCAAAAGAGGGGGTTTTAGATTTTACAACAACATTTGGAACATGCTTGCTAATGCAATTAAAAACTCGCGTGTTGTAGTAGCAGTAGAGCCTCGCGTAGGCAGCGATGCCGAAAAAGTCAATCAGATGTGTACTGGCTTTTCTGCTGACTTGGATCAGAGAATCGATCACTATGACGTTTCTATCAGAGCTCTTTGTGCACCCAGCTGCCAAGCGGAGGTACAAAAACGGTTTACTAAATATAACGCAAAGAAAACATAGTATCCATTCCTCGGAAAAAGGGTCCATTGCTTAATGCTTTCACTCGGTGGATTGTTTCAAGAACTGTTGGAGAAAGATTTCAGGAATTTGCTCAAATTCATGAGAGATAAAAGGATATTTCTGCGAAAAGGTTGCTCTTCTATCTTGCCAGGTTCAGAGGTGATAGACGTTGTCAGAGAAGCAGAAAAAATGTTTTCCAAAAATGAGTAATGAATGGAAAGAAAACATGAAAAGGTGTGTGTGTGTAATGAATAGCTCAAGTTTTGATAGTGAGGTGGAGAATTACTCTTCTCTCGAAGATTCAGTCGCTACTGTGACTTACAGACTGTATTTGATATAATTTAAATTTGAGAAAGTATTCTTTTGAAGATCTTCAGCATACTAACCTACAAAAAATATATATTTTTAAAATTTTTCATCTCGGGCATAATGGGCACAATATTCTATATCTCTCCTTTGAAAAACAGAGATGTTAATGTAAGTAGATCGGCAAACATTGTAAGGATGCGTGATTAAAGAGATGACTAGCAAGTAATCGCATAATACCACAAATAACTTTAGTCGAATTGCAAGTCTTCAAAGTTCATGACAGAAAGGGGAGTGAGTAAACCTAATAAACGAGTTTTTGTCGAATAAATATCCCTAAATTTGATTCAGTATTCTTAGAAAAGTAAAAGTTGACAATAAGTAGAAATAGATTCATTAGGTTTTCCAGTGCATTTGAATTTCGAAGACATTCAAAGCAGGTTTTCTAACTTCAATCACGAGCAAAAATCTTCTACTTCAAATACAACAAGAAAATAGTTTAAAACAGTTGAATATTGTCACAGTACATTGTTGTAAATGGCAAGTTTTTCCAACTCTTAAAATTCCCTTAATTTATCACTAATCGTTCATGAAAGTTCGAAGAATTCCACAGTTGCTTACAATTCTTGCAACACTAATAGACTTGAACCTCTATTTCCTCATACAGGGGATGTAAAGTTGTGTCCATCAAATCTATTATATTTAAAAAAGACCGGGAACATAAGCTTTTCGGATGTTCAAAAATATATGCTACTAATAAAAAAAATTAGAAGCTAGGTTTTTAAGAGATATTACGAAACAACTCTTTACAGTGAATATTATAATTTCATCTTTGGTTTCAGTCGCACACCTTTTTCTCGAAGAACGTCAAGATAAATATTGCCAGTCAAAGAATTTAATTACACGTAAATTTGAGTTGGGCCTTCATGCAGACAAGACGCTTCAAAGAAAATCAATTTGAAGGGAAAAGTGTAAATGATTAGTTAAGCCTCTAATTTTTAAGCCAATACCTGTTCCTCAGGCAAAGTGCAAATAAGAAACTGTGTGGGAAAAGGGAGGTTGGGTATTTTTACAAAAGTTGCTCTGTACTCCTGGCATCTAGCTATCTTTATATAAATACTCTTGCAAAGTTCGCCAGTTTGATTCTTACGCACTATGAATTGTGAGCCCATTTAATAAAATAATTGTTAAAGACTAGAGGTTTTCTCCACTCTACTGTTCTATCCGTGTTTAAAATGTAACCATGGTTCTATTTACACTAAACTATTCAACAACCGCTCATTTCTTTCCATATCATCTTCCCATTCATTCCTCATTATACTGAAGCGGGTTTCTCTGCCTTTTTTCTAATAACAACCAGCTCTAAACCTAGCAAAATAGAAGAACAGTCTTTTAACTAAAATACGTTTCCTATCTTCCATCAATTTTGAGGGGCTCTTGAAACTTTCTCTGACAGCTTTTGAAACAACTCACAAGGTGAAAGCAGCCTCTCTCGAAAAAATAAACACTATATTATTTGCTTTCTTTAAGTTATACTTGGAAATAACCTCTTTTAGTATGCGCACTGGGAAATTGGGCTCACAAAGAGCTCACACAGAAACTTGACAATCGGTTCCCTGCTGCGCTTCAGTAGAGAAATCTATATAATACTTCCTCAAATTTAATATATGGGCAATATAGTCTGTGAGTTACAACAGCAACCCAATCTTCGAGAGTACAGTTATTCTCCACGTAACAACATAACATATATTTTTAGAGTCTCAACTTATAGAAATAAACAAAATATAGATAAAATAAAATAATAAGAAATTAAAATTAAATAAAAACAAGGTGTTTAGAACACAGGTCGGACTGCTACCTTTTCCCTACATTGTAGCTTTTTACTACCAAGTCAAATAACCTCAATTTGAGCCCGAAATATACCTCTGCACAACACTCAACTAGCTGATTTCCACAGATAGAAGC
>JAKVQY010000322.1:0-16497 GCA_030463045.1 Geotrichum macrosporum
AATAGTTCAAGTTTTGATAGTGAGGTGGAGAATAACTCTTCTCTCGAAGATTGAGTCGCTACTGTGACTTTCAGATTATAATTGCTATATACTAAATTTGAGAAAGAATTATTATAATGAACATTACTCCAGTCTTTGAAAACTATTTTTTCATATTTCTACGCAAATCCGATATCTGGAAAATTTCCCACTAGGCATTTACCAGACAAGAGAGGGTCGACTTGAAACTTGAAAAAAGCAGCCTGCCTAGATCTGGGGCAGTTTAATAAACTGCCAGCAAACTTAGGGATGAACTTGAGCGGGAACTTCTTTATTACTTTCTGTCCAAATGTAAGTTCAAGCCATGAAGAAAATTCTCCGACCTGAGACTGATAATTTTTCTAGACAAAAATTAAACTACATCAAAGTTCATCCAGGCATAAGTTATCCTAGCCACTAGTGGTGCCATTGCTGCCACACGGGACATTTTCTGACTGATATCTGAACAGTATAATTTGTTTGTATCCTGGTTCAACAAAGTTATCACTGAACCATTTGCGAAACTGGCCTTCTATAATATGGCCAATCCTAGGCATATCATGCAACATAGACCGAGACCCTAGCAATGATTTAACAGCAACTTCCAATGTGAATTCGGGTTGAAAGGAAAGACGTAAAACTAGCATGGTGTTTTTTTCTTGTGCGCTAGTGTTTGAAGTGCTAGCACTAGATGCTGTAGTTGACGAGTCGTTAACGTTAGATGTGACGGGAGAGGGACTAGGATCGATAGTGATGCGCGAAATACGGATAACCATGCGAGCTGAAAATCGAACAATTGATACTACTAGACTTACTGGCATAACTGTCGAGAACCAGCGAGGCTGGCGAAGTAGTACCCGAGTTTCAACACCCATAGTGATGGTGTCAGAAAGATCCACATCCATTTCAGCGACAAGATCTGTATCTGTAGGTTGCTGCTGATGCTGTTGACACGTCGGTTGAGTAACACCACTTGCATTCGACGACTCCGGTGATTGGCCATATGTAAAGGGATTTTGTTGATGATTTCTCATAGGTGACGGGCTTGGCCTTTTGTGCACTTGGCAATTACTGAATATCGGAAAATCCTCGCCCGTTGAAAGTTCAGTCAACTTTATTTCATCAAGAAAATCAGGTTTCTTGGGTCCATTTAGTACCTCATGGAGCACGGTGGCCAATCGCCCATTAGCCCTTGCGTCACTGCGATACTGATTTATTATCTGTGCAAGAAGAACGTTGAACCAGTCAAGTGATTCAGAGGTATTACTGGAATATTCTAAGCGCTCCAACAGCAAATCCGCCAGACCGCTCGTCAACTCAGGTGTTACTGCGGCGGTGGTGGGGATATCTGTTTCTTGGCCAAGTCCTAAACTGCAATTTGCTGCAGTTGCGGAAAATGCGTGCCTTGAATTTCGCGCCCTCATGTTTCCACCTGGTACTCCTGCAAACCCAGACATTTCGTCTGAGTTTTCAAATCCGCCGCCATTTGAAGCTAGACTTGTTCTTGCTGATAAGTCAGTACTCTGACCGGATTCAATCACATTGGCTCCAAATATTGATGAATCTGACCTTGAAAACGGCGCTTCAATAGCTGCCCTTGTACTTGATATACTGGCAAGAGGCAAGAGTGCGGGTGAAGAGGGAAGCTCTTTGTGTGGATCTTGGTGTGACTGTTGTTGCTTTACGCGAGGATACTTTCTGGGAGAGGTAGAAAATAGAAAGAATCTAATAAACAAGCCAATAAGAATAAAAATGCTAATTTGCCCGACCTTCTAATAGTTAGAAAAATAACTTAACAGCGAGGTAAGAGAGTCTATTTACGTACTATAAAGCCGTAAATAAATCCAAGTGATCCACTATAGAAAAAATTAGCATTCGACACTTCCTAAAGATATGAAGTTTCGTACTTAGAACTTTCTTGTATTGGATACCCTGACGAAACAACTGAGTATGCTTTATAGACTATTTGGTTGTCCTGATTTTGGGAATGCATGGTGGACAGAGGTGGATGTTGGAAAGTGAGGTGCTGTAGAAATTCACTGCTGGGTGCATTAAGAAGGGTTTGTTCGGTCTTTTTTTTCTTTGGGAGAATGACTAGAAACATTTAAACCGACACTGCAAAATATAAAATGTTGACAGTTTTATACTCAATTATGGCTCTATTACTCTGTTTGGTTCATACAATAAATTATTTTACGTTATATTTACGCTTGTGGGTTAATTTCGACACCGACGCGGCCCTTGGCGAGAATGTCAACCAAAAGAGGGCTGGGCTTGCTATCTCCAACTGCTTCTCCCAAAGTGATCTTTTGTGTCTTCTTGTACTCACGAACATCGGCCATGTACTTATCGAATAAGAAAGCAGAGTCAAGAGGGCCTCCCTTAGCCTCAGGATGGAACTGAGTAGAGAAGATAGGTCGGCTCTCATGAATCATTCCTTCGTTGGACTGGTCATTGAGGTTGACAAAGTACTCCTTAAAGTATGAGGGGAGAGTAGACGCATCGACTGCATAGCCGTGGTTCTGAGAAGTAATATGACACTGGCCGGTCATCAAGTCCAAAGCAGGAATATTGTGAGCACGATTGCCGTACTTAAGCTTGATAGTTTTGGCTCCAGCAGCCAGAGCAAGGAGCTGGTGGCCCAAGCAGATTCCAAATATAGGGCCATTGTATGTCTCCATAGTCTTCTTCAAGCTGTAAACAGTGGAGCTGCAATGTGTTGGGTCACCAGGTCCGTTGGAAATGAAGATACCATCAAAGTGATGAGCAATCTTGTGAATGGGGTAGTCGTAAGGGAAAACTGTGGCAGAAGCTCCACGAGAGACAAGAGATCTGAGAATGTTCTCTTTCACACCGCAATCAATAACAGCAACATGGGCTTCAGCATTAGCTCCAGCAGAAACATGGAAAGGAGCCTTAGTAGACACTTTGTGGACAAGGTTGATGGCACCAGGGTCCATGAAGGCTTCGTCTTCATCAGCATCGTATTCTTCACCAATGGTGATACGGGCAAGTGATGATCCACGTTCACGGAGATAAGTGACAATAGCACGAGTATCAACACCGCTGATGGCAGCAACACCTTCACGCTTGCACCATTCACCAAGGGACTCAACAGCGGTCCAATGAGAGTATTTCATGGCAGCATCGGCTACAACAATTCCAATACATTGAACGTGGGGAGACTCAAAGTACTTGAGCAAGTTAAACTCATCACGAGCGGTAGAAGAAGGTACACCGTAGTTACCAATCAAGGGCTGGGTGAAAACAACGATTTGGCCTCGATAAGAGGGATCAGTCATGGATTCGGGATATCCGACAAGAGAGGTGGTGAAAACGGCCTCACCGGAGATATTGGTATTTGCACCAAAAGACTTGCCGTGGAAAACTGGACCGTCGCGGATGGTGAAGGTAGCTCTGTCGAGCAAAGAGGAAAGAGGGCCCGATGCAGTGACAGGGGGAACTGCACTAGCAGTAGCCATCCTTGAAGAGGCCGAGCTACTCAGGAAGCGAGCAAGTCTAAGAGGATTGGCAGAAGCTCTGAGCATTTGGAAGCGGCCAGTAGATCGAATCATTTTGTGATAATAAAAAGTCAAGAAGAGAGATTAATATATAAAGGAAATTAGTGCTGGCTGGTTTTCCAAATGTGATCAGATAGATAGTCCTAGAGAAACGAAAGTTAGCAAAGAAAAAAAAAGAAAAAAAGCAGAAGAAATGTGCAGTTCTCAGCGATAATAAATACATTCTTAGTTCCTTCATTGACCAATGAAACATGATTTGATCAGCCTCTATGCTTATCTCTGGATTGACTCATATCAGATGTGGGGATGCGCTGCTTACCTGGCAAGTAAAACCGTTCATACAAGCGAAAGATTCTAAAGTTGAATAGAGAAAGTGAGAGACTTTCAGTGAAATGGAATTCGTGAGTTCAGAATGTTGAATGAGAAAAAAAGAAGAGAAGAATAAAAGGAAATACTTGGTTATTTATCTTAACGGGAAAAATTTTTTTCGAAGCGAAATGACTCTATCTGCTATCTAGATGTGAGCAAACTTATGCAAACCGCCCTAAAAATAAAAAAAAGGAAAAATAAAAAAATGACTACTCACCAAACTTTTCGAAACCTTTTTTTTTTCTCAGAAGTCAGTGCATGGTTTTTCAAGTAACTCATCGAGAGCTTCAATTGTCATTAAGGAAGCTTAATTTGAAGTACATGGCTACTTTGAAAGGCTGTTGGATAATATTGGAAAAACTACCATCAGTTCACCTTTCAAGGTAAGGATTTACAAACTATGATATCCTGGGGAATGCCCGTAATTTGCTGCTAGTGTGCCATTTGGCCAGACATCACTAGAGTTATATTCTGAATACTACCGTCTCGTCAATGGGCCATGTTGATTTGTTGGAAATACCCAAGAAGAGCGAACCCATTAGCAGAAGAAATACTACGACAATTAAATTCCAGAAAAATGTGTCACTGCCATCCGTGCTGTAATCTCTTTCAAGTTCTACCAGATAAGTCTTTAATTCCGACAGAAATTTTATGAGTGGGATACCTCCTATTGTCACTCTTTATACCTTAAGACTCACACCTCTATAGGCTAACATTTGAGGATAAGAACAATTTATAAAAAAACAAAGTCTAAGCTTCAACCATAACGTCTAAATCTCTCTGAAATTGAATATATATAAAAATTATTCAAGAGTACTAAACTACATTATCTTAGGGTGCTGTCGATAAGATTTACTTTGTCGCCAATCCAGATGGCATGGTTAGTATGGTCGGCGTAAGCCCCGTTGTCAGAATGGGGATGGACCAGGACTGACAGAGAGCCATGATGGATCTGGAACCAAGGAACCAAGCGAGAAAAGATCTCTGGTGATTTAAAGTCGCACTCAAACATGGCATAGGGATGGGGCCCAATGGGCTTATCCCACATCCTATAAATGTTGATCTGGCCTTGAGCAACTTCGGAAGAAAAATCCTTTGCCAGTTTGTCTCGCAGAGCAATAGCTTCTTGACGAGAGGGGTCGTGTGATTGAAAGTAGTATGTGTGGATATCATAAGACTTGATTTTGAGTTCTTCACTGAAGATAGGACCAGCTGCGTTTTTGGACATGGTGATAAATGAACAATAATGTAATGTTTGTGTCAAAAGTAAGAGAAGGCTAGACTATGAGATTGCTGATGGCAGCAAATAAGCCCAGAAGATCAAAATATATACTCTTGAGCTAGAGCCGTTTGCTTTCAGGATTCGCAAATTCCATAATTGAATTCATCTATTTGTCAGATCTTTCCTATTATTAAGCGTTGAATTTGCAATTTCATGATGAAAAAAAGAGTATTTATTATTTGTAATAGATTTCAAATAAAGTTGCCTTTCAAGAGTAAGAACTATGCACATAAAGAAGCAGGCTCAATTACAACCTCCGCGGACATTTTCTTATTTCAAACAAGAGTTCGAATGGTTCACTATATGAATAAGCCTCTTACAGTTGCAACAACGGTGAGCCAAAATGCTCGTCAAGAACACCAAACAAGCAGCACATTGGAGTTATCGCGAGAAAAAACTTAAAGTTGTAAATAGTTCTTGAGAACTAGGCTAAGTGATGATAAATCAGTTTTTTTTTATTTTTTTTTTTTATGATGTACTAGGCTAAGTATCAGATTCCAAATCTCAACTAGGGCGCTGGCAAATGCTTTTCCAGCTAAATGATTTTGCTTCGGTAGTCCCATTGTGCAACAGTTTATTTTGCAGCCTTTCTTACGGACGGTGGAAAATCACGACTGACTGGGAGTCAAGATATCTTTGTACCACTTCTACTATTGGTATATACCAGTGAGTAGTCTCCAGTTGTGCAACCCGCGTTCCAGACACTACTAAAACCTTATAGCATTACAGAAATTAAGCTCCAAGATTTCTTCGACGTCTCTTCACTTTATTAAAAGTTTGAGGGTTGCTAAGATTTTCAAATAATTCTGTAATTCTTTTAAAGTGCTTAGAATAACAATCACAAGGTCTGTTATCAGTAATTTGGCTTGATTATTTCCATAAAATAGTGTTAAAAGTATTTATTGCAATAATAGTCTAACAGCAAAGAGCAAACAGCAACAGCATCAGTAACAAGGTCTTTATATATCTTCCATGAAGTCGCTAAATCCATCCAGTTTTTCACACATCGATGGTGGTGGCTGATTGGCTAACAATGTTTGGAATCTTTCAAAATTTATTTGCAGGTTTAATAGTACTTGTGCTAGGCCTTTTATATGTTCTACCTCTTCTACAGTATGTTCATTATCAATTCCAGGTTTGGCGCCACAGGCACCTGGGGTGAAGCCCCCTGCGGTGATTTGGTTTATGCCCATGGGTATTCCTTGGTTTCGAAAGATGCTTCGAGCTAAAAAGGCAAACGACATACCTCGGGCAATTATGCGAATGAAACGAGATTATCGGCACCTTACAGTTCAGCAGCAGGCTATTGGCCGATTCATATTTTGGACCTCTGACCCTGAAAACATCAAAGCAATGCTGGCGACGCAATTTCAAGACTTTAGCCTAGGTAGGCGACATGATCAGTTTTATCCATTGTTAGGTGATGGTATATTCACTTCAAGTGGAGCTGATTGGAATCATTCAAGGGCTATGCTACGTCCTCAGTTCACACGTGAAAAGATTTCTCATTTGCCTGGACTTGAGTCGCATCTTCAAAAAGTTATTAAAAAACTTCAAAGTCCACCGACCTCATACATTGATATTCAGGAACTTTTTTTTGACTTGACAATTGACATCTCAACTAAATTTCTTTTCGGAGAATCCATCTGCTCGCTTTCTGGCGGGAATCCCAATATTAAACATTGTGACCACTTCCGGCGAGCTTTTAATGATTGTCAAGAAATGTTAATGGCTCGAGTTAGTGCAGAGTACTTTTATCCTCTAATAACTTCTCGCAAGTTTAGAGAAAACTGTAAAGTATGCCAAGAATTCACTGATTACTTTGTCCAGCTTGCCTTGGAACGCACAAGCAATCTATTAGAGAGACCAAACGAGTCCTACATTTTTCTGGATGAAATGGTAAAGGAAACAAGAGACCCCATAGTTTTGCGTAATCAGGCTTTGAACGTTATGTTAGCAGCTTGGGACACTACTGCTTGCCTGCTATCGTTTGTCTTTTATCAATTAGCTTATTACCCCAATATTTATGCGAAACTTCGTCGTGAGATTTTAAGTTCTTTCGGTAGTACTACAGATACTGTTTCCTTTGAATCCCTTAAGCGTTGCACATATCTTCACTACGTCATTAATGAAACGCTTCGTTTATATCCCACAGTGCCATTAAATTTTCGGGTTTCTAACTGCGACACTACGATACCCCGAGGTGGTGGTGCCGACTCGTCGGCACCCTTATTTATTCCTAAAAACTCAGAGATTGCCTACTTGGTATATGAACTTCATCGGCTTCCTCAATTCTGGAATAGTACTAGTAGTAAGGATGATGCTGATCTCTTTATTCCTGAACGTTGGGCTGAAAAGCGGGAGCACTCTCATCCCTGGGATTTTTTGCCATTCAATGGAGGTGCACGAATTTGCCTTGGTCAACAATTCGCTTTAACTGAAGTGTCATATACTATTGTTCGTATTTTGCAATCTTTTGAGAGCATTAGTAGTCCTGAAGGGCATTTGAAAAAGGATCCTCCGTTGGCTGCTAATTTAACAATGAGCGTAGCAGGTGGACTTTTGGTGAGATTGGAACCAGAAAAGCCATTGTAGTTGGCTAAAACGTAAATAATGTTTAAGCTCACTTATATAATTCTTTCTCAAATTTAATATATAGCAATTATAGTCTGAAAGTCACTTATATACGTTTTATATTTGTGATCTGGCAGTGATAACACAGGAAATATTTTTGGCCATGTTTATTCTAATGCTGCAACTGACGTTAAATTTTGGTCCATTGATAGGTTTAGTTTATAGCTATTTAAAATAATCAGACGTTCTATGCCAACGCTGTAAGCAGCAGTAGAGAACCGCTCTAAAAACGCGTTTCTACCAAAAGAATTTAGGGTAGATGAATTTCAAATAGTTTAGGTTCATGCTTAAAATCTCGTTGCAAATAGACGTTCTAATATTCAATTTACAGACATCAACAATATATACATGAACTGTAAGTGTTTTTTTAAATACTTTTGGGAATTGCGTTAATGAGAGATAATAGCCGAGTACCTAAGTATTTTGGGGAAGGGTGTTTCGTTTTGTACTATTTTCTCGATAGGGAGGCAAAGGAAACAAGGAAGCTTGAAATTTTGCATACACTTTACTTGCTGGCAAACACTTTACTTTTAAAGCCCTTTTATTCTTGTTTTACAGTCTAGCTCTGTATTTTCATGCTTTTACTAGACGCAGCATTGGCTGAATGTAGTCAAACTACTAAACCAATTTTCTTTATGTCAGAGTAGCTTGAGAGATTCAAATACCTTCAATATGCCACAACAACTCGAATATTCTATACTCTTGTGAAAATAAGTCAATATTTTGAGTTCGTGGTGCGGGAGGGGTTTAGAAGGACTAGTACCATTAGCCACCACTCTGACTTCGAATGTAGCAGCCACTAAAATTCTTTTAAGTTTATATCAGAATAAGTAATTTATTGCTTTCTGTTCTTTAAATGTTTTAAGCAAAACATTTAGTACAACTTACAAGTATTGATTAATCAATGATTACTATTAAAAAAAACGTTTCAAACGCCGAAGACGTCTAGAGACTTTACTTCAACGATCAAGGACCTATAGTGAGACGTAAGGAAGCAGGAAGTTAGAAATAAAGGTTTATATATATTTAAAAAGAAAAATTTGCAAACATATTCATTTATTGGCAGCAGTTTCTTGATTCAGTTGCAGCGATTTTTCATGGGAATAGTTGAAAAATGTGCACGGTTTTTCAGAGTTGAAAAACTGGGTCACAGACACAAACATTTTCAATCAGTCCAAGCCGTGCCACGAAACGGAAATAAACACAGTTTTACTGATTTAAGGAGCGCTTTTAATAAATCAGCATATCTCAGTAGTCTAGTATTTTTATCCTTTTGAGGAAGACGAAATTTTGACTCTTTATGATGATTATGTCTGTGCAGCTTACTTTGGAACCTTGGATCGATTCCGTGTCGGTTTTTGCTTCAAGATTTCATCGGCACGACAACTCATCTGCACATGCTTGCAAAGCATGAAAACAAATTTTTTCAGTATTTGCAGAGCACTGTGAAACAGGGAATTTCACGAGATGCCAATGTCTAAAAAGGGAGAGATGCTAAGGTTCTTGTGAACTTTTTGCTATGCCTTCTTTTACACATTTTCTTGAAATTTTAATTGCCCTGCAGGCAATCTGCCTTAATGATTGACATGTTAGTTTAATTTTTCAGATTATACACTATCCTTTCTTTTACGTACTAAAAATATGAGTTTGCGTGAATGTAATAATAGTAGTTATTCGAACACTTTCAAGTGGTAAGTTTGTCTTCAATAAGGTTGACTTTGTCCCCCAACCACAGGGCATGCTGGGTATGATCAATTTTGTCACCTTTATCCGTAATAGGATGAATCAGTACTGACAGAGATCCATGATTGAGCTGGTACCACGGAATGATTCTCGAAAAGATCTCAGGTGTAAAAAAATCTGCTTCCCACATAGCATAAGGATGAGGGCCAATAGGTGTGTCCCAGAGTTTTTTAACAACAATCTCTCCAGATGCAATCTCGGCTGAAAAATCCTCAAAGAGTTTTTCCCGCAACGCAACAGCTTCATCACGAGAGGGCTCGTGAGATTGGAAGTAGTATGTGTGAATGTCGTAAGACTGAATTTTAAAGCCTTCGCTGAACAGTTCCTTAGGCTCTCTTTGGGAAGACATTCGAAAAAATGGACAGTGAAAAAAAATTGAAAATAACTTGGAGGTTGATGAGCTATTCGGAGTTAAAAGTGAAGTTCTGTTGGTTTGGCGAACGAAAAACGAAAGAGTGTCTTGCTTCATGGTCCCAGAAAAGCCACTTATGGCATAAGGCACGGCTTTGCTGCTATCAACTCCATAATTAGCAAATTTTTGGGGAGACCCACGCAGCATGTGATTTGCCAGGCAATATTGTGGCCGCCTCGACGTGCTTGAAGTCTTCAAAAATGGTTTTGTTTCCAAAAAACTTTATCATATAATTTGGCCAGTTTTATTTTTGTTAATTTGTACGAAGATTTAAATCATCCTTAAAGAGCGCCTTAGAGTATTTCAGACAAGTGACGAGAACCAAGGAGATTGCTGCAATGTATCAAGAAAACTAAGAGGGGCTAATAGAAGTTAAAACAAACGAATGCACTTTTAAAGTGAATGATTCCTAAGTTTGCTGCGTGGAAGAAGGCATTCAATGTTGATTATAAGAGCAACAAACAGCGCGCTTCCAATTCATGAGCACCCGGGAGTGACTGGCAAAGATTAATATTGCCAATATACCTTTCTGGAATAACTTAGTGAGCGAATGGGAATGCTGCTGGATGATTTCTGTTGATCGTACTTCGCCCAGTCAACTACGATTTGTATTTGAACCTTTAAGCCATTTTTGTCCCCCGCGCAAGAGAGTTTAGGATCAGAAGTGAACCCTGAAATGTTTCAATTCAGCATCAACCACAATGCTTTGGACAAGCGATACCCATTTTGTGTTTAATGTTTTATTGCCTACCGCAAATATTCCCGATTTGGTTTCTTTGGCAAGAGGGGTCTTCAGGAGCCATGCGCTTGATGTGTTGATGTGCTTGAATTGCTTCCCCAAGAGCGTCAAAGTATCAATTCTTCGAGGCCGAACGGTAACGCCCTTGACTTTTCACCAGTCTTGCTACTCGTTCACACCAGTGGGTGGAACCAGCAGCGGACGAACTTTACTCCGATAATATGCCCAAGCCGCCCTTCCCCGCAAACACTCAGACCTAATCATGAAGTCCTCTACTGGAATTTGCCAAACTCTGCCCCAAACCTGCGCAGCAGATGACACACAAAAACGAGTTCTAAGGTATGAAGCTTCTGCCGAGCTTCGTCATTTGCAACCCCTCCCTTTCAGATTGGGCCCCTCAGACATTCATTTTACGAGTCTCGCTATCCCAAATCGCACATGATGCTTTAGACGTCTTACCTAGGTTATACTTCTTAAAAAACTGTTACCGTTATTCATAGGCTTATACTCTCGTTTCAAGTGCTTCTGTTCTGGGCACCTGGCAGGCAGCTTTGATGAAGTCGAATAATGTCTTTACGTGATTGGATGTGATCGATGACCAGCAACTGCAGAAACACTATTTATGGGTGAAAGCAAAATAGAATGGCAATCCGCACGTAAACATTTAAAAAGAGACCGGGTTTCTGATGAATTGAAATTATATATCCTAATTTCGCAATTGCTTTCCAATCCCCGGCTTATTATCTGACGTTCTAAAAGATGGCAACCATTTATGTAAAGATCATTGGAGACATCGGAGCTTTGATAGTTGGCATTTTGTTTGTCCTTCCTATTTTACATTACTCAAACTACCGATTAAAGGTATGGAGGCATCGTTGGTCGGGCGTAAAAATGCCTAAAGTAGTTTGGGTATTTCCACAGGGCATTCCGTGGATGCTGGACTTGAATAAGGCTGCTGCCAATAATGATCTCCCACTGCAAGTTCAGAGAAATAGACAGCGAGCTGGTGTTTCGACAGCCTATCAGCAAGTGCCTGGAAGATTTGTTTTCTGGACGGCAGACCCTGAGAATGTTAAAGCAATTTTAGCTACTCAATTCAAAGATTTTTGTTTTGGCGAGCGACATGCACAGTTTTACCCATTGCTAGGTGATGGCATTTTCACTTTGGACGGAACTGGATGGAGTCATTCACGGGCAATGCTAAGGCCTCAGTTTACCAGAGATCAAATATCTCATCTTTCAACAATTGAGGTTCACGTACAAGAACTCATTTTAATTCTCAGAACCAGGCAATCAGGCTTTATTGATATTCAAGAACTTTTCTTTAATTTGACGATAGATACTGCAACAGAATTCCTCTTTGGTGAATCTGTCTGTTCGCTATCTGGCGGCAACTCAAAAATTGCACAGAGTAGAGACTTCAGCCGTGCATTCAATGATTCGCAAGCAGTGCTTGCAGCTAGAATCAGAGCTCAGGTGTTTTATCCCTTTCTTACGAGCAAAAGGTTTGTAGAAGATTGCAATGTGTGCAAGTCCTTCACTGATTCCTTTGTGCAATTGGCTTTACAGCGAACAGAAAATGTTACTGAGAAAAAATCCGTTTCATATATCTTCCTTGACGAATTAGCAAAAGTAACCAGGGATCCATTAACTTTACGCAACCAGGCTTTAAATATTCTGCTTGCTGGCAGGGATACCACCGCCTCCCTTTTGTCATTTGTGTTTTACGAACTAGCTCTCTATCCTGTCATCTTTTCTAAGCTCCGAGAAGAAATCCTAGCATCATTCGGAAGTACTTCAGAGAAAATAACATTTGAATCATTAAAACGCTGCACTTATCTCCGATACGTTATAAACGAAACACTTCGTTTATATCCTACGGTACCAATGAATAGGCGCTCAGCAGTCCGTGACACCGTTCTTCCCCACGGTGGTGGTCCAGACGAGTCAGCACCAATTTTAATGCCCAAGGGCTCCACAGTCATGTACTCTGTATTTGACATTCATCGACTTGAAAAATACTGGGGCCCTGACGCACATATCTTTCGGCCGGAGCGTTGGGCAGAACAGAGAATTAATTCGCATCCCTGGGATTTCTTACCATTTAACGGTGGACCGCGTATTTGCCTAGGCCAGCAGTTTGCTCTTACTGAAGCGTCATATACTATTGTGAGACTTCTTCAGTCTTTTAAAGCCATTTCTACTCCTGAAGGATTTTTCAAAGAAAAGCCTCCAGTGGCGGCCAATTTGACCATGTGTGTTGCAGGTGGAGTATACGTTAGGATGATTCCTGACATAACTGTCTAAGCCTCCAAATAAATGATCTTCTAAATGTTTTTTATTAACCGTTAAACTAGCTAATACAAATAGTTTTATTTCAACACACCAGCACTACTCTAATTTCATAACTTCGTAAAACAATAGCAGACTCTCTCTATTTAGCTAGCAGAGGGGCTTTCAAGAAAGCTTGCGCGGTCTTTACGCCAGGGGTACTCTCGATCCTCACCAAATCCTTCCTCAAATGGGCGCCGCAATTCAAACCTCACATCAAACCATTCCAGCAGCTCAACTAAGTTTTTGCAATCATTCATGTCCTTTTTTTCACGTTTCGTCAAAACGCCCTCAAGCATTTCTGAGAAATGATGCTGCGTCAGTCGATAAGGAAGGCCATAGGCAGTAACTAGATCCCAGAAAAGCTCAATGGCCTTCCAAGGCGTACTTTCATAGCCACCAAACATTGCTGGATTACTGAGGATCCCACGTACCGCCATCACTCCATCACATCCAGTATACTTTGCTATCCGGTATGCGTCTTGAAGTGAAAATGCGTCACCATTTGCCACAACGGGAATGGAAACAGCTTCCTTGACCATTTTAATGGCATCAAAGTTGGCAGGCTCGGAAGACCGTTGTGTTTTGCGACGACCGTGTACTGTAATATAGTCAGCTCCCGCTGCCTCGACCTTACGAGCATATGCCACGGTATCATTCAAGTCCAAATGAATTCTGATTTTAACTTCTACACAGAAGTCTTCTCCACATGCTGCCTTAACCGCACGTACCATCTCCGCAACTTTGTCGGGCTCTTCCATCAGTGCTGCACCAATCCCTTCACGCACTTGGTCCTTGATGGGACATCCGCAGTTCAGTCCAATACCGTCTACGTAGGGCTGAATCATTTTCACAGCACGCACTAAGTCTAGCGGGTTGTTTGCACCAAACTGGGCCACAACAGGTGTATCTCTTGAGTTTGTTGAAAAGTCAGAGTCACGAGCAGTTTGGTTTCTGACGAACTCACGGGCTAAAATCATCGGAGTGTACACAATATCCGCAGCGAAATTTCGGACTAGTTCGCGAAAAGGCAGTTTGGAGTAGCGAACCATAGGGCCAGCAATAAAAGCAGGTCGGTTCTCATACTGAGTAATGCGCTGGATCACTTTAAGTGGATGGTTTCGGAGATCCCGAGGAATCAAAGAGGCCGTCATTATTAGATAGAGTGTATGGCCTCAAGAAGATTAAAAAATGAGAAAAATAGAGATCATCAAGTATATTTTAATTTTGAAAAAGCTAAATAGAAAAAAAATAAAAAAAAAAGCAAAAAAAACTAGACTCCCAATTTTGAAAAATTTTTGGAAAAGTGAATCCTTCTTTTTGTGCTCTCTTATAAGGACGACACGACAATCTCGCACACAATGACTGAAAAGCACCCAGCCCCAGAGGTAGTTGAGCCTATTGCCAAGAAAGTCAAGACAGATGATGCCATTCCGGAACGTGTCAAGGGAATAACCCCCATCAAGCCTGAGTACATTTTAAACAAGGTTGTTGACCCCCGATCTGTAACTAGCTATAACGACGAAGAAGAAGGCGGAGGAGTCCGCGAACGTGCTGGTGAAGGAAACGGAGACAAGAAGGGTGGAAAGAAAAAGAATCGGGGCCAAAACAAGAACAGAAAGTTTGTACAGCCACGAGATACTGTCCGAGTCTGCGAGCATGCCGGCAAGCCAGAATGCCCGTTTGGCGAAAAATGCAGATTCGAGCATGACATCTCAAAGTATATTGATTCCAAACCAGCGGACTTACCTGGAGTTTGTCCAGTGTATGAAGCTATTGGAAAATGTCCCGTAGGATTAAAGTGCCGCTGGTTGCATTCCCACTTCAGCAATAACGCTGTTGTACAAAATGCCGAAGTTGTGGAATCAGCAGCCAAAATCAATTATGAGATTAATAGAGTTCCTGGTGCGACTTTGAACGACCTTCAACGCAAAAAGTACCCGTTTCCCTTGAGTGACCAGTATATTCCTTATATGGACGCCGTCATCAAGTCCAACTCTGAGCTCAACAACAAGGCGGGATCTATTGTGGCTCCTGCAGCTGACGATGAAACAAAAACCGAAGAAGAAAAAGAAGAAGCTGCTGCTGAACATGCCGCTTCTTATGTTGAGCCCCCCTTCCTGCCTAGCGAAAAGAAGAAGCTTTACATGCACCACGCCAAGATTGTGTCGCCTCTAACGACCGTCGGTAACTTGCCATACCGTCGACTAATGCGCGAACTCGGAGCAGATTACACGTACGGTGAAATGGCTCTATGTCTTCCTCTACTTCAAGGCTCTAAATCTGAATGGGCTCTGCCGCGTGCACATTCATCTGAAGCCGGCCGATTCGGTGTGCAAGTTGCCACAGCTACACATTGGCAGGCGGTTAAAGCTGCTGAGGCTATTGCAAGTTTGACAGAAGGTGTTTCTGAAATCAATCTCAACTGCGGATGTCCCATTGACCTTGTCTTCCGTACAGGCGCTGGCTCAGCGCTCATGGACAACCCGTCTCGCATGATCCGGCTGTTAAATGGTATGAATGCCGTTTCAGGTGAAATCCCGGTTACTGTCAAACTACGTATGGGTATCAAGGATGATAAACCAACTGCCCAGACTTTAGTTCCGAGATTGCTTAAGGAGACCAGTGTAGCCGCTATCACTCTTCACGGACGATCCCGGGCCCAGAGGTACACACGCCAGGCAAACTGGGAGTATATTGGCGAGATTGCCAAGATTGTCAAGGAGGAACGAGATGAACTGGCTGACGCTGAGGGTGGGCAGTATACCAAGCCCTGGATCATTGGTAACGGAGATGTATACTCTTGGGAAGACTGGTACAATGGGGTTGAACAACAAGGCGTGGACAGCATTATGGTTGCTCGAGGAGCTCTCATCAAACCTTGGATCTTTGAAGAAATTGAAGCCAAACAGCATTTGGACAAATCTGCCACTGAGCGACTTGAAATTATTAAGAGATACGCTAACTTGGGTTTGGAGCACTGGGGTTCAGACGAGTATGGTATTAATATGACTCGCCGGTTTTTGTGCGAATTCTTGTCTTTTACCCATCGTTATGTGCCTGTTGGAATCATGGAGCACTTGCCACCAAAGATTAATGATAGACCTCCACCGTGGCAAGGTCGTAATGAGTTGGAGACATTACTGGGAAGTAGTGATTACAAAGACTGGATCAAGATTAGTGACATGTTCCTGGGTCCGTCAAACGAAGGATTTGACTTTACTCCTAAACATAAGAGTAACTCTCATGAACCTACTGAGTGAAAAAAAAAAAAAAAAAATAAACCAGTAACCCAATTTTAACTAACTAATATCGTTTAAACCACAAAATTTTATATCACAATTTATAAGAAATAAATTTATTTTTATTCTTCTTTTCTTTCTCTTTCTCTTTTCAACACACATGTGACTTTTTATTACTTTTAGCTTTTTTTGCGACTTTTTTTTTT
>JAKVQY010000323.1:0-16487 GCA_030463045.1 Geotrichum macrosporum
GCAGTCTCGTACAGCAGAGTAGTGAGATCACGGACAGTTCTGTCTTGAACACCGTCAGCCTCAACCTTCTTCTTTAATTCTCTAATGATAGGAGACTTGGGAGAGATTTCAAAAGTCTTCTTAGAAGCCATGTAAGAAGACATTGATGTGTCACGCAGAGCCTGGGCCTTCATAATACGTTCCATATTAGCGGACCAACCGAACTGGCCAGTACGGATGGCAGCAGGAGCATCAATGAGCTTGTGAGAAACAACAACTTTCTCAACAGACTCGTCCAAAATTTCTTTGAGAGATGTAGCCAGGGATTCAAACTCCTTGATTTCCTCCTCACGTTGCTTCTTCTCCTCATCAGTCTCTTCAAGGTCAAAATCCTTGGTAACGTCGACAAGCTTCTTGTCCTCAAACTCCTTAAGTTGAGTCATGGAGTACTCGTCAATAGGATCAACCAGGTACAGAACTTCAAAGTTCTTAGCCTTAAGAGCGTCCAGGAAAGGAGACTTTTCAACGGCCTTAATGGTCTCACCAGTAATGTAATAGATGTTCTTCTGGTGCTCGGGCATGCGAGTAATGTAGTCGGTCAAAGAAGTAAGTTCGTCAGTAGACTTGGTAGAGTTGTACCTCAAGAGCTTGGCAAGGGCGCTACGATTCTGAGTGTCTTCATGCACACCAAGCTTAATGTTCTTGGAGAAGGCGGTGTAGAACTTGTCGAATTGCTCACGGTCCTCAGCAATTTCATTGAATGTCTCAATAAGCTTCTTGACAATGTTCTTTTTTATAACCTTGAGAATCTTGTTTTGCTGCAACATCTCACGAGACAAGTTGAGAGGTAGGTCTTCAGAGTCTACAACACCCTTGACGAAAGAGAGCCACTCAGGAATAAGCTCCTCAGCCTCATCAGTAATGAAAACGCGACGAACGTAAAGCTTGATGCTAGTCTTCTTCTTCTTGGACTCAAAGAGATCAAAAGGAGCACGGCTGGGGATGAAGAGAATGGCACGGAATTCGAGTTGACCTTCAACAGAGAAATGTTTAACAGCAAGGTGGTCCTCCCAATCATTAGATATGGACTTGTAGAAAGCAGCATACTCTTCTTTGGTGATGTCGGTGGGGTTTCTAGTCCAAAGGGGCTTGGTTTTGTTGAGCTCTTCATTCTCGGTAACAGTCTCCTTGATTTTCTTAACAGTCTTCTCTTTGGTTTCCTCCTCATCATCTACTTCCTCAATCTTGGGCTTCTTGTCATCATCAACCTCTTCAACCTCCTCCTCAGGAGCATCTTTCTCAACTTCCTTGGTGACAACCAGCTGAATTGGATAGGAGACGAATTCAGAGTGACGCTTGACAACGTCCTTGATTCTCTTCTCCTCAAGATACTCAAGCTGGTCCTCCTTCATAAACATGCGAATAATGGTACCACGATTAATGCGTTCATTCTCCTCATCAAGCGTGATTGTAAACTTTCCACCTGCAGAAGATTCCCAGATGTATTGCTCATCATCATTATTTTTTGAAATAACCTGGACTCTGTCGGCTACCAGGAAAAGAGAGTAGAAACCAACACCAAACTGACCAATCATGGAAACATCTGCGCCCGCGGAGAGTGCCTCCATAAAAGCCTTGGTGCCAGACTTGGCGATAGTACCAAGATTATTGACGAGGTCGGCTTTGGTCATACCAATACCAGAATCGCGAAGCTCAAGAACCTTCTGTTCAGGCTTGGGTGTGATTCGGATAAAAAGCTCAGGCTCAGTCTCCAGCTTCTTGGGGTCAGAAAGAGCCTCGTATCTGATCTTGTCAATGGCATCAGAGGCGTTAGAGATCAGTTCTCTCAGAAAGATTTCCTTGTTTGAGTAGACTGTATTAATGATTAATCCCATCAACTGGGTGATCTCAGCTTGGAACTCATAGGATTCAGATTTTTCAGACATAATGCTTTGTAAAAATAAATAGGGGTGGAACCTTTTTTTTCAATGGGATAGATATATACAACTGCAAAGAAATGGTATTTGTGAAAAGTCAAATAAATAGGAGTGAATAAATAAAAAGATTGGAAACTAAAATTCTCGGTGAAAATCCCTGGTTTAAGTACTTTGCAGGATGGCCAAGTTCGAATATTCCAGCAAGTTCCATGTGAATCCAACGGCCAGTCCAGCGTGTAAATGTCACAATATGCGACAATTGTGCCTACATTGGTGAACCTGTTCAAGGGATAACGTGCGGCTGAGTCAACAAAAACATGAAGTTTCACAGTTTCAATGGGAACATTTTGGAAATTCCATGATGATTCCATAGAGTTTGGTATCTTGCATAGTGAGGTCTAAGGTAATTAATAATATTCTCCAGGGCCATAAGCGAACAGGTGTAAGTAATCTGAAAACAGTTTTCCACAGCTGCCATAGTCATGAATGGTTGGCCATAGCTTCGAGTGCCCAGGCCATTCCAATTGATTTAGCTGCGTTGGAGCCAACCCAACCACTCCGCTCTGGGCCATATTAGTTATTGGCCACTAAAGGAATTTGTGTCTCACTGATTGAATATCGCGGAGGTCTCCTAATCTTTTTTCAGCTTGGTTTTTAATTCTCCAAGAAATGACGGTTTGTGGGCACATCTCAGTCCTTGTATATTCGAGTACGACGGTGAAATGAATTAACAGTATGAATCTCAATTTTCCGAATAGTTAAAAGGGCTCAATTGATGCTGCAGCAAGCTAGAGCTATAACTTGAATTTTTTTTTTTTTAATTGCTAGTTACACACTATAGCGTTGATTGACCGATCTCAGGTTCTCTACATTGAAGCAAATTAGCTGGAGGTTTTTTTTTTTCTTTCAGTTTTTGTTGAAGACTTACTCCTACCGCAAAAGGTTTTAATTTCTACCAACTACGTGGCAGTCGAAATCAGTTTCTCAAAGTCGTTTAACTGATCTCATATTCTTTCACTTCCGCCCTTCTACAGCCTACAATGGTGGTTCTAAAAGCTTTGTCGTTTCTTGGCATGGCATTTGCTTTTACGTTTCTTACTCTTGCCATTGCGTCTGGATTATATTTTATTTCTGAGCAGGTTGAAGAGCACACAGTTTTCACAAAACGGCTGTTAACACGGATAATCTATGCAATTATTATTGTGCACATCCTCCTGTTAGTATTTGACGGATTCCCTCTGTGGAACACTTTGTTCTCAATTGGAGCCAATCTGGTTTACTTGCAAAATTTAAAAAGATTTCCATATATTTCTCTCAGCAGCGGAATATTCATCAGCAGTTGTATCAGCGTCTTACTGAATCATTTTATGTGGTTTCGATATTTTACAAATGCTGATATCCCGCCATATGCAGTGTACAAGTCAAACCCTTATTACGAGGGGCCTGTCCACCCTCCCTTTGCTCAAGTTTCATCATTCTTAGGCCTCTGTATCTGGCTGGTTCCTTTTGCATTGTTCATTAGTCTCAGTGCGAGCGACAATGTTCTTCCAACTAGTGCAAATATCGACGCAAGTGAGTTTGAAGGCGAATCTGGCGCTGCCAAGGCTCGCCGCCAAAGTACCGGTCTGGCGAAGGCTCTAATCAATTATGTGTTTGGACATGTTGTAAAGATTGCCAGAGCTGCTGGTTATGAACTTGATCCAAACTATGGCCGCATCGCGTGAACCACCTAGGGAACAATTCAACAAATCAATGAAAAGCAGAAATAGTTGGAAGAGTCAGAGAAAAACAACCGGTTATTTATATTTGGAATAATTTCGCGTTAGGTTAATGAAATCATATTCATGTACTCAAGTATCAGATATTACAGATACCTTTTTAAACCATCAAGAATTTGAAGCTAGAGTGTGTCAGAATCACTTGTTGTTGCCTCTGGAAGCCTCCTTCCAGGAGGTTTGCACTAAAGTGGTTGGTTGGTGCCCCTCAGTGAATACTTTTCGTTGGGCAGTTTGGCCTCCATTCCCCTACCCACTCGTAAAAATCCTTGTTGCTTGAATTCCAATTTTTTTTGCAGTTTTTTTTGCAGTTTTTTTTTTTTCTTGCTCAAGTCCCTTCATCTCTGCAATCCAACTTTGCTTCTGCAATAAATATAATGAGATTTTCAGCTGTTCAACTTTCTAGCGCAAAGCGCTTGGCTTCTACTTTGACTCATGGTCTTTCTAAGCCCAGTGCCTCCGTTCTTGTCCCTAAGTCTTCAGTCATCAACCCCTCAGTTGGCTACCAGGCTGCTCTCAGAACTCTCGACTTCTCGCAAAAGCGCCCCGCCAGTTCATCTGGTGGCCCTGTTACCTTTTGAATTCTGCTCGTGATTTATATTTTGTTGCGGTCTTCTTTGAATGTCTTTCCAGCATGAAAACTTTCTGTTACTGTAAAAGTTAGGCTAGCAGATCTTGTATTCATGCTTTGGCTCCAGCGTTTATTTATGGTGGGGGCGTCGACTCCATCCCTAACCCGCTGTGTGATTTGTGGAAAGTTATAGTATAATGATTGATTCAAGAAGCTAACACTTACGTCTAGATGACTGTCAGAGATGCCTTGAACTCAGCGATTGCAGAGGAAATGGATAGAGATGATGATGTTTTCCTCATGGGTGAGGAGGTTGCTCAGTACAACGGTGCCTACAAGGTTTCCCGTGGACTGCTAGATAGATTTGGTGAGCGAAGAGTGATCGATACCCCAATTACTGAAATGGGTTTTGCTGGTCTCTGTGTTGGTGCTGCTTTGTCTGGTCTCAAGCCCATCTGTGAGTTCATGACCTTCAACTTTGCTATGCAGGCTATTGATCAGATCATCAACTCTGGTGCAAAGACTTACTACATGTCTGGTGGCACTCAGGTCTGTAACGTCACCTTTAGAGGCCCTAACGGTGCTGCTGCCGGTGTCGCTGCTCAACACTCACAGGATTACTCCAGTTGGTACGGTCAAATCCCCGGTCTCAAGGTTGTTTCTCCTTACTCTGCTGAGGACTGCCGTGGTTTGCTCCAAGCCTCCATTCGTGACCCTAATGTTACCGTTTTTCTGGAAAATGAAATCATGTACGGTGATAGCTTTGAGGTCTCTGAGGAAGCTCTTTCCCACGACTTTGTCATTCCCTTTGGCCAAGCCAAGATTGAACGTCCTGGTTCTGACATCACCATCGTTGCTCACTCTCGCAATGTCCTGTACTCACTTCAGGCTGCTGAGCGCCTAAAGAAGGAATACAATGTCGAGGCTGAAGTCATCAACCTCCGTACTATCAAGCCTCTTGACATCCCCAGTATCGTTAAGTCTGTTAAGAAGACCAACCGCATCATTTCAGTTGAATCTGGATTCCCTGCTTTTGGTGTTGGATCTGAAATTTGTGCTCAAATTATGGAATCTGAAGCTTTTGACTACCTTGATGCTCCCGTGGGCCGTGTCACTGGTGCTGAAGTTCCCACTCCCTACGCTGTCGAGCTTGAAAACTTTGCTTTCCCCACTCCTGATACTATCATCACTGCTGCTAAGACTGCTCTCTATTTGGAGGAGTAATCTACATCTCTCATGTAAAGAAAGATCAAAACTTATCTATAGAAGATCTAATCTAATAATAATTTTATTTGTTGTTAAAATAAATAACAGTCACCTGAAGCAGCCTTCTAAAGCAAGTAAATGTCTTATTTTCACTCGACTCTCCACGAAGAAATGGGAAGCCCTTGTAACCTAGATATCTTATGCTTTATAAAGCTCTGAAATAATAACAATCCAATCAGGATGCACATGATACTAACAACGTAGTAGCCATCGGTATCAATGTGACATAAACCGTAGAGATCTTTGCATTTGGCTTTACTGACCTCAGAAGCACAGCTAAATGGTTCAAAATTTTTCACTGTCGTGGTGAGGGTAGAATCAGAAGTAGGAGATACTGGGGAGCATGTCGCAGTTGTAAACCAATCAACAGCATATAGAACAATAATACGAGGCCACTGACCACCCAGGTTGGAGATAGTGTTAAGTGTCGTCATGTATGTTCCACCAATTAAAGGATCAGCGATTTGGGTGTGAAATGCATTAATTGAAACAAATTGGATAGTGGACATGAAAGAACCAAGCACATGGGTAAAAATGATTACAAGCAAATATCCAAATCCAACATGTCCTGATTTTGGAAATGCCATGACAGACAGCATGGATAAAAACGCTGCTCCGATTCTTCCAATGTACCCGAGCATCCATGGGCGAAGTGGAGATGAACCGGTTGACCATTTTGCAGCGTAATAGCCAAAAATGATTTCAAAAGGAAAGTCAATCAACACAGTAAGTGCGAGATCCTCTTTTGAAAACCCCTTTTCTAATAGTTTCAAGTTTGTCACTGCCTCATTGGCTTGAAAGCCAATTTTTGCAATAAGGTGCACCAAGATTAGGGTCTGAATATTTGGCAGACGAAGCATACGGTACATGGATCGATAGACACTCTTGATTCCACCCTCGTCAGTCTTGTGTCGACCTTCATGCATGAAAGCTCCAACCAGAATAGTCATCACGAGATAGATCCAGCCCCAAGCGGTCAAGTATTGACTAAGAGAAACTACACCGTCGTCTGAAGGCACAGCTCTAAAATATTTATTTGCAAAATCAGGCGAATTAAATGCCAGGAAAACGGTGAAGGAAGTGAAGTACCCTGTGTTTAGGCCAACCGTCTGAGCCGTGGAAGCATAAGACAATGCTTCTTGTGACAACAATGTCAAAGCCCATCCATCAACTGCAATATCCTGTGTAGCAGTCAAAAATACAAGTGTGAAAAACATTAATGTAATTGTCCCCAGATTGTTTTCTGCATCTTCAAGAAGACCCTCTGCACTTGTCCCAAGATAGAGCAGGACAATAGATGATACCGTCTGAACAGGCACAATCCAACTCTTACGACGACCAAAACTTTTGTTGAATACTGCATCAACAATGGGACTCCAAAGAAGTTTCAAAGAGTATGGATATGAAGCCAATGTAAAAATTCCAACTTGTCCGTAACTCAATTTCGTTTTTAATAGAAATGGGACGGATCCAAATGCCAGGCCAACTGGAATACCCTGCAAGAGATAGAGAAGTACTAAAATAAAAAAATTCTTGCGATCAGCTTCGGACAGTTCCCGAAGACTTAATATAGACTTTTCAGAAGTTGCAGTGCTTGAAAAAGCCTCCTCGGCTGCTGCTTCTTCAGCCCAGTTACTACTAGCTGTAGGGAGTGATGGAGCTAAAGCATTTCGCTTTCTATGAGACAGCTCCAAGTTTTCTAATTTCTCCATGTATTCAAATTCACTCCAAGAGAAGAGACTGGATAATATGGGGTCCGAATTGCCGCGATGTATTCCCTTTCACTACCTATCGGTCGGTCGAAGATTGCTTTATACAACTCTATTTCACAAAAAAAGCTCGCAAATGAGTTCACTTCTCGTCAAACAAAGATTGATGGAAGTTTCAGACAAGTTTATGAGGAGGGTATAAGAAGTGGCTCTATATACCCCATGCCATAGAGAAATCATGCATTACGTATCGAAATCTAAAATAGAAATAACCTTGCCCATATTAGTAATTTGATAGTCATAAATTTATTTACCCTACCTTTAACTTGTACTCATTTTTAAATATTTCCATGAGTGATTCACAAACTCGAAATTTTTTTAATACTTGGTGACTGATCCTCCATTTCCCTTTTATCATCAAGTATATAAAGAGCCCTTGGACTGTGACCCCTTCCCTTCCACGGACTTATATGTCGAATCTGTTACGTTCAACAGCTAGACTTTTCTATTGTATCAAACCATCTACTTCAGTCGCCTTTACAGGTCAACTATTCAGATCATTTAGCACGAGTTACACAAGCTTTGCACATCTCAACGCACAATATACCCGAGACTTTGTTCGGTACCCAAACAACAAATTAAACATGGGCGACATTTCTGAATTGACTCAACGACTTCAGGGACTGGGAATTGAGGAACCCCTACAGGTTTTCCCCGGTTCCAACCCTCTTTTGAATCCTTTTGACATCTTCAGATCGTACATTACCAAAGAGCTAGCTTCTGTTTCTGGTGTCGCCGAGGACCTTATCTACCCCGCTCTTGAGTGGACTAATACTTCTGATCGTGGTGATTTGGTTATTCCTATACCTCGTTTAAGAGTGAAGGGTGCCAAGCCTGATGTTCTCGCCGCAGAATGGGCAGAAAAGTTTAACAAAGGCAAATACATTCGCGATGCTGTTGCAAAGGGCCCCTTTATTCAATTTTACTTCAACCCTGACCTGCTTTCTCAGATTGTCATTAAAGATGTACTTACAAAGAAAGAAACTTTTGGTAATGCCACAGTTGGAAAGGGCCAAAAAGTAGTCGTTGAATTTAGTTCTCCTAATATTGCTAAGCCATTCCATGCTGGCCACTTGCGAAGCACAATTATTGGTGGCTTCCTCTCTAACCTTCATGAAGTACTGGGATACGAAGTTGTTCGAATAAACTATCTCGGAGACTGGGGAAAGCAGTTCGGTGTTCTTGCCGTGGGCTTTGATAAGTATGGTTCCAAGGCCAAGCTAGAGTCCGATCCTATCAATCACTTGTTTGAAGTATACGTTGCTATCAACAAGGACATTGAAAGTGAGAAGGCTGCCTCCGAAGATGGTACTAGTCAAATTGATGAAGATGCTCGTTCATTCTTCAAGAAAATGGCTGACGGTGACAAGGCTGCTCTTGGCATCTGGGAAAACTTCCGAGATTTAAGTATCGAAAAATACAGGGAAACATATGCCCGACTTAATATCGAGTACGATAGCTATTCTGGTGAGTCTCAGGTTTCAGAGGAGACTGTGAAATTTATTGCCGACCTTATGGAAAAGAAGGGACTACTTGTTGAAGATCAGGGTGCCAAACTTGTTGATTTGACAAAATATAACAAGAAGTTGGGAAAAGCCATTGTTCAAAAGCGTGATGGTACCTCGCTTTATCTTACACGTGATATTGCCGGCGCTTACGAGCGATACAATAAGTACAAGTTTGACAAGATGATCTATGTTATTGCATCCCAACAAGATCTTCACACTGCTCAGTTTTTTAAAGTTCTGGAGCTTTTGGATTTCCCGTGGGCAAAGACTCTTAACCATGTCAATTTCGGATTAGTGTTGGGTATGAGCACGCGTAGGGGAACTGTCGTCTTCCTGGACACTATCTTGGAGGACACTAAGGAGAAGATGCACGAAGTTATGAAGAAGAACGAGGCCAAGTATGCCCAGATTGAGAACCCAGAAGAAATTGCTGACCTTGTTGGAATCTCAGCTGTCATGGTTCAGGACATGTCTGCCAAGCGTGTTAACAACTACACTTTCGACATGAACCGAATGTTTTCCTTTGAGGGTGATACTGGTCCATATCTTCAGTATGCTCACTCTCGTCTCCGATCGGTTGAGCGAAATGCTAGCTCAATTGCTTCCGAGGATCTGCTCAAGGCTGACCTATCCCTTCTTTCTGAGCCATGTGCCATTGAACTCCTTCGTGTCGTTGCGCAATACCCCGATGTTATTCTTAACGCGTACCGTACAATGGAGCCTTCTACTATTGTCACATATCTTTTCAAGCTCACTCACATTGTTTCTTCCTGCTATGACATTCTGTGGGTAGCCGGTCAGGAGAAAGAGCTTGCCACTGCTCGTCTAGCTCTTTATAACAGTGCGCGCCAAGTTTTGAACAATGGTATGCGCCTTCTTGGTCTCACTCCCGTTAATAGAATGTAAGAGTCCAAGCAGAGTCCGTCATACTTGTATATCTCAAAAAATATTTAATTTATTTGTGTTCTATTGAAAAAGATTTAGTCATTTAAGTAGTGCATTTCGTTTGGGAATCTATGGGCAGTTCAACTCGGGCAACGAGTCCGCGTATATGCTTTTATTTAAGACAGGGCAGGGCATGATTTAACAATCTTGCTTCCGTCGTTTCAAACCTTTTTGAATCAGCAGACAACGTTTTTTTTTTCTCTTACCTTTTCCGCATTTTGGGAGGAGCCACCACAACAACTTTTGCTCATTTCTCAAAACTAAATTACAAGAGATGGCATTCATACCTCTACCGCGGAAATGGACTCGGCAGATTATAAAGGTTTTGTTTGGAATTTTCGTGCTTTCTTCTGTAGTTTTCCTCACCGACCAATATTACAGCATATTACCATCGTCTTTTCAAACACATCTTTTATTGCAACATGGCCATGTGGTTATTGATCTCAAAGTGGAGAGTTGCGTACTAAAAAGTGGGTGTTCGCCAGGAAATGACGAATGGTATCGAGTACCCAAGGAGCTAGGCTTAGGGCGACGCTGGGGTCGTTCTTCCTTTGTTTATGTAAAGAGAATTGCTGAGGATAAGTTGAAGCCTAGTGACAAGGTTGTTTTAGACATTACTGTCGCGGACCCCAGAACATATGGCAAAGACCCTCCGCCCTATGTGTTGAAAGATGTGAACTCTGAAAAGGACGTGTCAAGTACAACGAAGATATCGGATGTATCTAAACTTGGCTGGGTTCGAAAGGACCATGGGCTTTGGATCAAATACTCTAAAGAATTGAGCAAGAAGGCAGTCACGGCGGTTGATGTGCTATTCGGTTCAGACGCAAAGGATCCCCGTTTGTCATGGGAGCTCCGTGACGGTTATATCGACAATTTAAACACGGAGCCAAGAATAACTTTGCGCAAAGGTCCACGGATCCCAAAGCCTGAGGCAACACTGAGAGTTCCGAAATCTGGAAATTTTAAAATGCTACAGCTGGCTGACCTCCATTTTTCTACGGGTCCTGGTCAGTGTATGGATCCATACCCTGATACTCCGGAAAATTGTCAAGCCGATCCTCGAACTCTCAAATTCATTAATCAAGTCTTGGATAATGAAAAGCCTGACTACGTAATTATGACTGGAGATCAAATATTTGGCCAGGAATCTCCAGACTCAGAAACTGCTATGCTAAAGGTGGTCGCGCCATTGATTGAGCGCAAAATCCCTTATTCAATGGTATTTGGAAATCACGATCACGAGGGTAGCTTATCACGAAAAGATCTCATGTCTTTTGTCAATTTATTGCCTTACTCGATTTCTGAGATAGGTCCTGGCGATATTCCTGGAGTGGGAAACTATGCTGTTCAGGTCTTAGGACCAAGGAGTAACGACCCTGCATTGACATTTTATTTTTTGGATTCCCACGCTTATTCTCCTAGTCCAAAGCTATATCCTGGATACGATTGGATCAAAGACGAACAAATTGCATTTTTGGAATCCAAATACGAAAGCTTAAAACCCTTGCAAGACGAATATAGCCATATTCACATGTCTATGGCATTTTTCCACATTCCATTACCGGAGTATAGAGACGCAAATCAGTCGATCGTTGGTGAATATAGGGAGCCATGCACAGCTCCCAGATTCAACACTGGGGTGCGCGATATTTTAGCAAAAATCGGAGTGAAAGTTCTTAGTGTAGGGCATGATCATGCAAACAATTTTTGTATGGATCACAGAAAAGAAGGAGAGCCTGATATCTATCTTTGCCATGGAGGAGGGGCTGGAGAAGGAGGTTATGGTGGTTATGGTGGACTTGTACGGAGAGTACGAATTTTTGAAATTAATACTCAAGCTGCGTCAATATCAACCTACAAGTTACTTCATGACAATCCGTCAGAGAAAACTGACAGACAAGTTCTAGTTAAGTCAGGTGCTATTGTGCCCTTGGAAGTACCTGCAGGTGAATAAGGCTGAATTATAGTTTGCATTTTTTGTACCATTACCCTGTTTGCATATCCTGACCCTTAAAAGCAAAACAAAAATGTTCAATTCCTTTTCGTTGATTTTCTTCCTGATCGCGTAAGATATAAAACCACCAAAAAGTCTCGCCCTAAATCTCACTCTCCGTTAAATTACAATTGTTACCTCGATTATTTCGACATTAAGCAAATAACATATTTGATTCGAAATCTTGGAAGCTCCTTTATTATCTATATTTTGTTTCGTTTTCCCTGCTGGATTGCCTCTTTTGCCAAAACGTGGCACTCGAGCTCTAAATATATTCTGTCAACTTGGTGCATTATTTTGGTCTTTTGGAAAATCGACTACTCTATTGACTTGCTAGTATTCTAAACGTTACCGCTTAGTTCTAGTGACGTAAAATTTGGATACCACTGATTTGGAGAATGTTACTTCATGATGAACGAATTAACAAAAACAAAATATTACAGTGCTTTGAAGCACATTCAGGACAGACTGGTGGTCAATAGCTTGAAAATAATACTGCGGCAGCTGAAGATGTCCTCGACTGGAAAGAAGGCCTATTTGCAGACTCGCCTAATGGATTACCTGAAAACTGGTTATCGAAAAGATGATGAAGAACGTATTAGCAATGTTTATAGAATGGTTATGATGGAACTAAATCCCACGCACCGCAAACCTTCTTACCCTCCAACTCATACCATACCGGTTTTAAATTCAACCCATCACTTTCCCTCAACGGGACCCACACCTCCAACTCAGCCGGCCGCAATGTTGCCTCCTTCGTTAGCTGCTGTGTCATCACAGCAGTCTCTACAACCCACTAGTACATTGAATGTTTCCAATTCGCAGGCTGTTCGGTCATCAACAACTGTGTCAAATTCTTCTTCCATGGCATCCAGTGCGCGCGATCCGGTACCGAGAATAGTTTTTCGTGAAACGCCATTCTACTAGTTGAAGAAGTTGATGGGACAACCTGTACTCATTCCCATAACTCTTAAAGAAACACCTAGAAAGGTAACTATGCGGTTTACTTTCACTGAGGAGGATATTAAAGGTATAGCATCTGGGAAGTTTGCAGTGCTTTTGCTATCCGCTACTATTGGTGAACCAAATCAGCTTCAGGAATCCTTGTTGCAATATCCTCAACAATTGGAAATTAGGGTAAACCACCAGCTCTTACAAGTCAATGTACGTGGTCTCAAAGGAAAACCGGGCACAGCGCGTCCTCCTGATATCACTAAATTGGTCACGCTTCATTCACGAATGGCAAATCTAGTAGATGTTATGGTTCAGGATGTTACTAAACCCTTTGCATTTTTTGCATATCTTGTTGAGCCCCAGAAGCTTGACGACATAGTCGAGAGAATTAAAAAGAGAGCATCCATTTCGAAAGAAGCTACAGTTCAGAAAATCATCAACGAAAACAATGATGATGACGTTCAAGCCATATCTACTGTATTGTCACTTAAATGCCCACTTTCATACAGTAGGATTTCACTACCTGTCAGATCAGTATACTGCGATCACATTGAATGCTTTGATGCCTCCTCATTTCTCATGCTACAACAGCAAGCTACCACTTGGACCTGTCCTATCTGCAATAAAGCATTACAATTTACGTCTCTTGCGGTGGATGATTACCTACAGGAAATTTTGGAAAAGACGGCTGCTTACGACATTGATGAAATTGCGATTGAAGCCACTGGTGAGTGGGTTATGCCGAAGGATGCAAAGCTTTTAAGTGATAAGGATGATGATGAAGACGATGATTCGGATGGCGAGTCTCCAGCTCAACCATTAATAAGTCACAAACGTCCGTTCATTGATGAGAATGCCATTGTTGTGACTCTTACGGATTCGGAAGATGAATCAGATGATATAACGCATTCGCGCAACTGTGTTCCAACTATAGGAGAACAAGCTGCAAGCGTATCATCTGAAGATAATATCACGCGTACAAGCAACACAATTCCCACTACTATTTCGAGTACTGAACCTACATTTACTTCCAACGCCATTGCCGATTCTAATGTGAGAATATCCAGCCAGAGTGAATTAACACTGAATTCCGGAGTCAGCCAAAGTGCAGAAGTCGGGACCCGCTTAAGTTCTCCTGTTGATAGGGAGCTACCTCAAACTGCAGATCCCTTTTCTTCGAGTGTCAGTGACGGCTCTGCTACATCTTCGTCTCTGCCTTCATCCTTATCCGTACTTGAAAGAGAGAACGCTAGAAATGATTTGGCTAATAAATCGCCTACTTTGGAAGCCCCTGTATCTGCGCAAGCCATAAGCTATCACCCGCTTCAAACCCCCTGTAACCTGGGTTTTCAAGATACTAGTTTTTTCGCTACCTTACCTTCTTGGGAATCGTCCATGTTTTTTCACGCGCAAAGGGTCCATGAGCTCGATGAATCTCATTCTGATTCAATAAATACTAACATTGAGGAGCCTAGGCCCACTACTGGAGAGGCGACTTCTAGTGAAGGATCTTCGCCCATGGGATCGTTTCCTCGTGTACCATTTTCTTTGACATTAGAGCATCGTGAGCATCAACAACATGCAGATGCTCAACAAAACCCGAACGTCATCATTTCTTTTCAAAAACCTCAGAGCACTTTATTAAGTAATAATGCTTCTGGGCATGGTGAAGTCAGCTCTGCAGTACAGATGAAACCTTGGGACTTACCGTCCTATAAGTCGATACTTCAAGGCAACTCTAATGATCTAGGAGTGCAAAATGAGAAAGGGGCGGATGAGAATCATCCTAGTGAGAATATTGTTAACCGAACATCTATGCCTATGTCTCCTCAACCTTCAATGACATCTTCTATTTCACCAAGTATTCCTCCAGTGCCCTTGGTAACTTCACCAAGAATTTCAGAAGTATCTCCTGTTGAGCACAAGCAAAGATCTGCTCTCCCTACACTTAGTTCCCAAGGCCCTACAATATTGCCTTCTAAACTTGGATCCGGAGCAGATCTTATGTCAAGTACTAAACGTATGGGTGTGCCTATGGTTTCACTGAAGCGACCTGTTACAGAAGTGATAGATTTGACATTGAGTGATGACGATGAGGAACCCCCTGCTAAGCGATAAGATAAATCGTTTTTTTAATGCTCGTCCTCTATTTTCCACAGTTTTATGCACTGTAGTTTGTTCTTGTTTTCCTTTCCTTTTGGCGGACTCGACTCATGGTAGGCGAGACTTAATGACCAAAACCTTCGACCATGACTTATGACTACCTCCCGTTCGACTTACAAAAATCGACACAATACTCATGACAAATATTCGACTTACTTACGTAATTTATGATACACCAAAGCAACCTGCGTAGAGAGCTCGTTTATACAGACGTTGAGAGCTATTTGAGCGGATATCGAAAAGGATAGCCAGGCTTAAAAATATTTGTTTAATATAGATACCATTAGAGAGTATGTGCTTGAATTTTTTTTTTAAAAAAAATTTGTAGCCTGGGATTAAATTTTAATGAGAAGTTAAAACTTTAACAAGTAAAAAGAATTGAGAGTCAAGTTAAGAATGGTGGTCACTGCGGTCTTCATCAGATTCAATTAGTAACTTTTTCCTTGCAGATATTGGGAAGTGAAACCAAGATGGCGCATTTTCCAGGTCGACGCGGACCGTAGACGTATCAAAAGCTTCAATATGAAGCTCAATAAGCACCCGACCACCTCTTGCTCCAGCAAAACGTCTATATTCCTCCGAAATGCTAGCCAGGTTCCATCCTTGCAGTCTTCGTAGACATCCTATCACAGTACCAGATCGATGACGTCCCATTCCACAGCACACCAATAGCGGATGACTTGATCCAATCCTTTCTTGATCTCCTCCAACACCAGAACTTCCAGTACCACCAAGAATAATATTTAAAGCCGTGACAATGGAAGACTCAGTGAGCTGATCCCACGGATTTGAACCCTCGGTAACTACGCCTAAATGCCGCACATCAATATCATTGTCATCCGCAAACGCTATAATAGCGTCACTGGGATCCTCAACAGCAAGCCAAAGAATGGTACGGAGGTTGAGCTGTTCAAGAAAAGGAAAGTTGATAGGAGCAGGCTGACCAGCACGGAAAAGGCCTCGCTCTACTGGCGCAAAATTAATAGGCGGCACTAGTCGCGCACCTGCCGGTCGTCGACGTAGTCGAGCTTTAGTAGAGGTAGACTTTGAGGACACTGTTGTTATCTCAGCAGAGATTGTATTGGAGTTGCTTGTCGAAGCCATTGTAAAAATGTCTATGCTATAACAAATTGTTGAAAAAGAGTCAAAGCTTTCTAACAAGAAGGAAAAAAAATGGACTCAAAATAAATGGTGTATAAATCTGATTTGCAACGACCGGCTAGAAAGAACGAGGTGAAGTATAAGCCTGAAGCAGAAGAAAAATATTTTGCTGACGCTTTCATTTTACAACCTCAGGATCAAATTGTTAGATGCAAACAGCTTTAATTATTCCATATTTTAGTCATGTGATCAGATGTTTGTACAAATGCTCCAAAAACGTACTTGAACATCAACGAGAAGTTCTCAGAAATGTCTCTTCCACACTGAAAATGTCAAAATTACTGAAAAGCAATAAAAGATTGCAAGCTGTCGCATCTTATCTGCAAAGCAGGAAACGCTAAACTATATGACTATTGCCGGACGTTTGAGTAAGTATGTCTATGTGCTTAGATCAAATCCAAGAGAAATCTAGCGCCATTGCTCATTTGAGAATTACCATCGTATAGTGCAATTCGATTGCATC
>JAKVQY010000324.1:0-16476 GCA_030463045.1 Geotrichum macrosporum
GTGATAAATAGTTCAAGTTTTGATAGTGAGGTGGAGAATAACTCTTCTCTCGAAGATTGAGTCGCTACTGTGACTTTCAGACTATAATTGCTATATATTAAATTTGAGAAAGAATTATATTTTGTTTATTTCTATAAGTTGAGACTCTAAAAATATATGTTATGTTATGTTATGTTTATTTTCAGTTTTTTTTTTCCATTTCCTTTTCTGATTTTATGATATAGAATTTGGCCTTGAATAACAAAATAATGGAAAAAAATAATAATAATGAAATAACAATTATGGGTATTTAGGTCCCTTTGTCAAATGTCCGAAAGACCCTCTCTTTCAGCATGTACACACGTATTCTGAGCGTAATCTTAATGTTTTTTTTTCTTTAGAACGAATCCTAAAGACATATCGAAAAATAAAAAGACGTGAAAAATTGGTTTCTTAATCTTTTGTTTTTAATTTTCATTTTCATTTTTTTTTGGGTTCAAAAAGCGTATAACACAAAGTTCTTGAGAATTTTTTTTTCTCTACACGAGACAGGTTTTCTTGGATACCAATGTTCTGATTTCTGAAATGATTTGCTTGCAAACATGGGCGGTCAAAAGAGCCGTAGACCTCTACTTCAGGGAAGACTTTTTCAGTTCTTGCTGATTGCGAAAATCATTACTCGTGGAAAAAATGTCCCATTCATAAAAATTATACATGAATAAATACCTTCACACTAATGTATTAAAGTTCAAAACAAGGTCACATTTTCCATATCTAAGTTGATGCTGACCAGCAAAAAAATATTTGCTTCAACTTCGATTCGCTTAAATGGAGATTCACAGTATTATAAACTTGGCCTACTTCGAAAAGTTTATGCATTAAAACTTAGTCCAAATTAAGGAAAAGCGAGTTTAGTCAATTTTTATTAAACTAACTGTAAACTTTAGCATGGAAACGTAAAATTCTTCACTACATTTAAAATATAACAGCCATGATATGTAAAGGTATGTGTATTGGTTGATCATCAAAGGAACGTTAGCAAAAATATATGAAATCAAAAAAACGTCGTAAAACAATTTAACAAGAAGGAAATGAAAAGAAAGGGGAAAAAATGTAAAAGAAAAAGAAAAATAAAGAATGGTGCAAGTAAAAAAAGAAGAATAAAAAAATAAAAGAGAAATTGAAAAAGATAAATATTCCATAATAACAGATTGACAACAAGAGGAAAAATAAGAATACCTTGTGTCAAATTTTCCATTGCGTGTAAAAGTTAGTCAAGATTCTGACAAGCTACTGTCGCTTGTGTTCCTTCCATCTTTGCCACTCTTTGGTGAAATTGAGCTCACACTTCTGCGATAGCGCTGTTTTCTCAGCTGCCTCAACATCCGGCGACCAGAGCTCATGGATGTTTCATCCGGGACCGTGCCAGCGGGTGCAGACGCAGGGGTAGTTACTGTGGACTGTTCACTTATTTCTTCACCACCACCTGATTGTCTTTGGCTTTCGGTATCAGAAAGAGAAATGGACACTGAAATAGACACTGTTGGTATAGGCAAGTTCAGGGCTGCCTGTAAAGATCGACGCCATCGTGAGCTTCTGCGCTCACGCCTTTCGCCTACCGGTGGTTCTCCAGTGGTCGACTGCGACGCTACTGACTCTGTTTTGCCAAAGTAACCATCTTCATCCGAAGCACCAATACTTGAAGCAGAGTCAGTCAATGTACCATTACTTGGGAATAAATGCTGGTTATTGCGGGGAGATGTACTAACTTCGCTTTCTGTCGAACTTGCCGCAGCATTGTGAGGAGGCGATGCTAGTGTAGATTCAATCACTGGTGGCTCATTTGCTTTGTCTTCTGACTTGAGAGATGATGACTGCTGACCCAAAGAAAGAGAAGGAGATTGTGACCTTCGCTTAAACATGTTGGAAACAGATTTGCGTTTTGCTTTACGAGGTGTTTCGGTAGTTGCCACAGCTGGTCGCGTGCTAATTTGGGAGGTGTCCGTTTCAGATAGTTCCCCTTCGCTAGAAGGTTGGCAATTTAAAACCTTGCAAGAATCGTTAGTGGGCTTAGCCACTGGAACCCTGCTCAGCCCTTTTGAAACAGGTTTACGACTTGGAGTAGTTGCTGCTGAGGAATGAGATATTGGAGGGGGTGCACTTAGCTGTGCGCTAGGAAGTTTCGCTGACTGGTTGGATAATACAGATGAGACAGACTTTCTGCGGGGCAAAGCAGGGGTTAAGGGTTGATCACTGGGAGTTTCATGGAGTGTCGGAATCGGGTGAATTATGACTGTGCGAATAGACTCTTTGTTAATGTAATTTTGAATGTTAGAGGGAATTGTAACACTGCTCATACTTTTACTGTGACGGCGTTGAGGAGAAACAGCTGGAGAGTCGGAGGACGGTTTTTGGGAATTGCGTGCATTGCTTGCCGCAATCCAGCTCTGAATTGACGGCGTAAGTTTGGGAAAGTGTTCAATCAGGAATTGGATAACGGCTCTCGATATATGGTATTCATTTGGGGACATGTCATGATCAGGATGAGATAAGAGGCTTGGCTGAAATATGGAAGCGAGGTTGACTGCAGGCATGAGGTTATCTTTTGAATTTTGCGAAAAATAGTATAGAAGGTCAAGAATATAGAGCAAGACTTGTTGATTGAGAATTGGTAGTTGATCAATGAGTTTCTGGTAATCCGAGACAGCTAGCTCTGCTTCTTTTTTAAACTGCTCAATTTCAACACTGTCTTCTGGAACATTTGCGGAAGACGATGCAGACTGCAGGTATGGGTTATCTGTGGAGGTTGAGGACAACGATAACAAAGCAGGAATAGATGGAAGTTCCCCCGAGTCAGTACCCTTGATTAATGGGCTAATAGCAGCAGAGGGAGGAGGCGTAGTGGCAGAAATGGCGTTGCCACCCTGTAGATGGCTTGAAATAGACGGATAAGTAAGAAGAGGCCATCTAAATTGCTCGTAAAAATCGAGGGGAACTATTGGTTCGGGGAGATTGTTGAGGTATCTGCGCAGAAGATTTGCGGCATCGTGTACAGTATATGGTGACCAGTCGAGTTCCTTGCCGTAGTTTTGATTTGGGTCCGTTAGAACAGCCTGTAACTCTTTGATACGGCGAGCAGAGCCACTCACACGAAAAATTCCTTCGACCTTTTTGGCATTGCTCGTTTTTAGAAAATGAGCACAGTTGGCTACAATGACGGGTATCTTTCCAATAACAATGGGGTTTCCATCCCTGTCCAATTTTTTGCCCAGTTTCAAACTCCCGCTAGCATGTTTGACGGATTCCTCCAAAGGAACCCCAAAAATACCAGAACAAACGGACCCTTGATCAGCAGAATTATAAGGTAATTGCAAGGAACGAGAGGTAGAATTAATATCGCTACTAGAATGAGGCATATGCGGAAGACCGGGTCTTGGTCGGTGCGCAGTGTCCTGAATAGTCGTTGGAGGTTGTTGAAGGTATTGCGAGGAACCCAATGGAGACGTGGATAGTGTGGCAGTAGACATGTCCTCTTCGTCTTTGTGAGGCCATTGTTTGAGCTGTTTAATGAAAGTCATAAGCGAGGGCTTTGATGGCGGCGAGATGCCAATTTCCTCCATCATGATGCTTTATGCAAAGTTGAGGGCGGTTGAAAGTCGCAAGATCAGGAAAATCTGGTCATAGAGAGTGCGAAATAGCCGTGTGCAAATACTTGAATCAAGCAGAAAAAAAAGCGCAATCAGAGCAGATGATCCTAATGAATCCGTTAAATGGTCGAGGTTAGTGAGTTTTAGGAGAAATGAAATCAGAAATGAACAATTTCTGATATCTGGTCTACTGCAAACAAGAAAAAATTACTGCAGGAAAAGTGAAGCGACAGGGTTTACTTTGGGATTTAGCAGGGAAGTCTGGGTAGGGGCTTCTTTGTTCTAGATGTATCCAAGCAGCTTTGCTGTTCGGGCGCAGTCAAATGAGTATGATGCTGTTTTCGAGTCCCACGTGAACTTCAACTTTGCGCTTCTTAAAATAGTAGTCGTCTAGAACCATAATGGCAGAGTAGTATGCCTATTTGGGAAATGAAATTGAAACACGAGACGCGCGGAATAAAACGAAATTTGCACGCGAAAAGCCTCAATCTGAAATCACTACCACCATATATTAATACCGCCAATTCAGCCCTCTACTAACGTTGGACGCCCGATATCGTGATACTGAACTCAGTTGGCTGGAACAGCGCCAGTAAGTTTAAGGTCGGGAAAAGGCTCCTTGTGCTTTTCTTTGCAGTCTTGTTCACTTGTTGCTGTTCTTTTTGCCCTCTTTAAGAAATTATTCATACTTGAAGCGTCTACGGTTGTGCACATTGCAACTAACCACAATTCCAGAACATAACTAGCCGAACAAAGTCGTCACCTCTACGCCAAACCAATCCAACATAAAAAGTGGGTCAAAGGTTTGTACTGGTTGAACAAAATGTCAGTTGGGTGGATTAGTTTGTCAAAGAGTTCCCAATTATAGAATTCAGACCATGTCCCTCCCTAAGAAAATTAAGACATCGCGCCCACTCAGAAACTGTCGAGCCCTACTGTCTATATGCTCTACTACGAGAATTTTTCTTTCAGCTTGAGTTCAAGGCATGCGATTGAATCATTATAACTTTACATGCAGAATTTAAACATACTTGCTGAGGCCCTAGAATCTTTACCTTAGCCCAGTCGAACATAGTTCCCCGGGAAAATTCCGACCTGCCCATCGCTTAACCTTCCTGTCCACCAACCGTCCACATCAGCTGTGCGCTGTACAATTTGAATCACATCTCCCGGCTTGATAGCTAAATCTCCAGTGGCTTGTGGAACATATTCATATAGCGCTGTGCATTGTTCAACCGTTTGGACAGGTGGCGCTTGATGCGGCTGATATCCTACTCCCTTGGAATCGCCATAACCCTGTGGCTGCTGCTGAATGTACTCCGGTGAAGACTCGTAGTGGCTAGTCTTGCCACTTTGATATGGCGGTGGGGCCGTGACCGCCTCTTGGACCAAGTTTTCATTTCGACCTGGTTTTCTACTTAGATCTAGTTTGGCCTTTGAATGGCCTACACGAAAGCTCGTTATTCCAATGGCTTCCACTTGCTCCTGAACATTACCGCGCTTTGCCTCAAACGATGCCATGACATCTGAACTCATGTCAAAGTCCGCAATCTTCATTTCCTCCATGCGTGTGTACACTGTATAAAATATGTTCAGTTGCATGTAGTAGAAGCTTAGAAATAGAGGCTTGATAAACTCTGCCTCTAGCTGAAACAACAAAGGGAGCTCTTCTTTTAAAATGTTATTGTAATAATCGTATTCCTGCGTAGCAATTTCGACATTGTTTTGCAATGTATATTTGGTCTTTTCATCTTTAATGGACAAATCTTTCTTGGCTTCTAACTTAGCGAGAGATCCGGAGTGACGGTCGAGATCTAATTGTTTGCGATCCCGCTTCGTCGAGGCCTTGCGAATCGAATCAATCACTCGCATGAGCTCATCAGTCGGTCCAATTATTCGAGTTTCAATCATTTCCAACTCTGGTTTTAAAATGTTTTGCAAATCTGTCACAACTTTGCGATACTGCTCACAAGCATGGATACCTTCTGGGTTTCCCTCAACAACAGACTCTTGGTCAGACAACTGTCCAGAAATTGGCATGTAAATTTCTTCTACTGCAGTAGAAAAGCCAATTTGATGGGTCAACATGCCATTAATGGCTTCAAAATACTTTTGAGATTCTTCACGAAGCTTTTTGGTTTCAGCTTCAAGGTCTTTAAACCTTCTCTCCGCATCAATATATATGTCATCTTTAGTAAATGTTCCCTATTGCAGATGTAAGTCTAATTTCATATCTGCTTTGGGCTTCACTTACCATGTTGAACTTTTGCTTGAAGCTTTGAGGGGCCTAACAATAATTTATTAGCATACTAAACAACATTATAGTGGTCAAAACAGCTCAAAGATAGAATTGACTACTTATAATCTTGGTACTCCATAAATCTTGACACCAATTCTTTCAGGAGATGTAGGACATACTCTTGCCACCGACTTGGTGAAACCCTTCCAACTCATTGTAACTCAATGATCTACGTTCAATAGAAACAATTGAAGAACTCTGAGATATTGCAGCTTTTAAAAACAAGATGAGATGAAAAGAATAAAAAAAATAGAGAAAACCTGGAAAAAATGAAAAAAAAATGAAAATGAAAAAAAAAATTTAAAGAAAAGCGGAGGGATCTTTATTTTCGGTGCGCAGTAAAATTACATTTCGAATTCTTTGAGACATGCAATATCTTTGCGATTCCAATTTTGGTTCACATCACAAATTACAGGTCACGTGTTATAGTGGTTAGGGTGTTATTTCGACTTTTCATAATTTTTTTCCAGCGCTTTTCTGCAACATTTCATAGGTTCACAGCATAGAGCAGCCCTAGTGCACTTCAACTACGCTTACACAACTTACAAGCACAGAGTACAGCTATGTGGTCTTTAATAAGAAGCTCGTTTACATCCGTGATGCGCCCTTCCGTGGCCTCGACTATTCTTCAGCAGCCTATGCTGAATCAGACCAGGGGCATGAAAGTACGGTCTGCCGTCAAGAAGTTCTGCACTGGGTGCTATGTAAGTAAGGCACGTTTCACTTATTTGATAGATCTTCCTAACGAATCTTCACTTTAGATTGTCCGTCGTAAAGGACGAACTTATGTGTTTTGCAAGGCAAATCCCAAACACAAACAGAGACAAGGTTGAGCCAGCCTTTAATCGGCATCTTGTACATATGAAGTAATATATATTGAAACTGCTACCTGTTTTGAAATTCTTTTTGTAAGTCTGTTTTCTTACTCTACCTGCTATAATTATCTGAATTATGGAAATCAATGTGAAAGGCTGACACGTTTGCGGACTGTGATAGTGGTGATGCCAGACCATATGCTACCTACATTGTATCTGCCGTGAACTGAAAAACCTCTGCAAGTTCTCTTTGAACCTCTGCACGTTCGTTCTTGGTCATGAAAGTATAAGTAAATAATGATTAGGTATGAAATGGACAGTGTCTTTCTGCATTCGAGATGGGAGGTTGAGTTTAAAGTAAAACTCAGAACGGCCAACGTAGATTAAAGAAATGTGCTCCATGCAGCAAGCACTTGAGTTCTTCCATTATTTATTTTCCAAGACACAATTATAATCAGAATGCCTGAGCTTGGTGAAGTCGCCCATGCTGTTTCCGTCTTACGCAGGTTTCTTGCTGGAAAAGTCGTCAAGTCCATTGTAGCTCAAGATGACCCAATTGTATTTGTGAATCCTCTGACTAAAGAAGTTCTCGAAAAAACGTTTACTGGGAAAAAGCTGGACACCCTCGATAGGCACGGAAAACTATTTTGGGCGCGTTTTGACGGGTTTCCACAAACACTGGTGATGCATTTTGGTATGACAGGATGGTTTGTCATCAAAGGTTACACAACTGAGCACATTGTAATGGAAAATGGAGGCGACAGGAAAGCTCTTGCTCGCAAATCGTCAACTCCTTCAGAAGAGGAATTGAAGCCTCCACCAGAAGTTCCACCTAAAATTATCAAAATTAATGAGGGGGAACAGGAATGGCCGCCGAGGTTTTGGAAATTCCAGCTCTCCATGGCGGACGGAACTGAAATGGCATTCATAGATCCTCGGCGTTTAGGCCGCGTTCGAATAGTTGAAGCAAAGGACGATGAAGAATTGCGCAAGCAGGAGCCACTGGTTCGTAGTGGTCCTGACTATTCTAAACCTGGAGATGCATTGAGTCAGGAAGACTTTTTATCATTGATTGGCAAGCGTATAGGTGCAATTAAATCCCTCTTGATGGATCAAGCTCTTTTTGCAGGTGTCGGAAATTGGCTCGCGTACGTATGGTCGATTAACAATATGCCAAAATTAAGCTAACGTGGGTAGAGATGAAATTCTATACCAAGCAAGGATTCAGTAAGTTGATATCCTTTATTCTATTCCATCTAACATGTACCAGTCCTGCCCAGAGTGCAAATTCAATCCCTGAGGAAACTTTGAAGACGCTGCATGAAAAAATAATTTATATCTGCTGCCTGGCAGCTAAAGTGGAGGGAAATACTCAGGCATTCCCGCGCAATTGGCTCATGATTTACAGATGGGGTAAAGGCCGTAAAGGCGAAAAGCAGAGAACAGCTGAAGGACATGTTGTTGATCATGTTACCGTCGGCGGTCGTACAAGTTCATATGTTCCTGAGCTGCAGAAGTTAAGCAAATCGCCAGCAGCAGAAGCGAAGCGCAAACTGAAGACCCCGACGTTAAAAAATACTGCCAAATCGAAAAAGATTAAAACAGAATCTGAGGAGATAGAGGACAAAACGGATGAATTCCCCATCAAAAAAGCTAAAATTTTAAAAGTTGAAATCAAGACTGAGGATGCTGCAAGAGCTACGAGAGCTGTGCGTTCTACACGTTCTTCTGCTCGAATAGCAGCAGCTGGAGTTAAAAAAGAGTAGGGTATACACAACAGCATTTTTCATCTCTTAAAGTGCTTGGACATTTGAAGTTGTCTACTTCTTGAAATAGCAGAGCCGCATTGTAATGCTAGTTCTAAACAATTGAGACTGGAGGAATTCAAACTTAACTGGGTGTCAAGTAAAAAAAAATTAGCTTGTACGCTATAAATAATTGTCGTGTTTGTAATATTTACTCTATTGTTCGACTGTACAAATGGAAAGAAACTCAAAGTTGCTTATCTTTTCGGCACATGCAGTACCGTTGAATTTTGCCTCAAGGCTGTGTTGAGTTCGCAAGAAATGTTTCTCACAAGACTTACGGCGTTACCAAAACAGTATCACCAGCCAGTATTGTATGACTCTGAAAAACTACCATATCCTTTTTATTTCCAAGTGCATTACCGGTAGAGAAGTAAGCATTTATATGGACGATCGCTTGATTGGCCTTGCACGCAATTGGGAGTAGTTGACCCGACCGTCTCACATATGTCTAAAAGTATCAATCAGTACAACTCTATTAGGCATATAATACGGCGCACCTATAAATATGCTCCTTCCTGCTCTTCTGTTCCTCTCCAAACGTTGCCTTTCTACAATGACAAAACATATTAAAAAGACGAGACTTTCTATTGAAGGCCCAATTGACTGCCCTTTCATGGTAAGCCTATTTGAGTTGCTTCCTAGTGTTTTACCTAACAGGATGATTTTAGGGTGCGGAATTGCTGAACATTCCATCGTTGAACAAAGGTACTGCGTTCACACTTGCTGAGCGTGAAGAATTTGGGCTTTCTGGGCTTCTTCCTGTTCACTGCAACACACTTGGTATGTGCCAGACACTGTTTTATAATAGATTTTTAACTGACGGTCTCAGAGGACCAAGTTGAAAGAGCCTACCAGCAGTATCTTAAATGCCCAGACGATTTGACCAAAAACTCATTTTGCCAGAGCATGAAGGATCAGAATGAGGTATCTATTTAACCTGCTTGCGAATTCTACAAAATTTTTGAGAAGAGCTGCTAACCTGCTTCCGAAGTGTCTTTACTATCGAATGGTTCTGGCGCACATCAAGGAAATGTTTGGTATTGTGAGTAATAATGACTCAATTGCGTCGGTACATATACTTATTACAACTAGATCTACACTCCCACTCAAGGCGAAGCCATTGAGCGGTATTCTCATCTTTTCAGACGCCCTGAAGGCTGCTTCTTAGATATAACAAAGCCTAGCAAAGCTGAAATTTTTAAGAGACTTGCGGAATTTGGGTCTGACGAAGATATTGATTACATAGTGGTCTCCGATGGTGAGTCTATTCTTGGTATTGGTGATCAGGGAACTGGGGGCATTGGAATTTCGATTGCCAAATTAGCCCTAATGACTATATGTGCTGGAATACACCCTTCGCGTGTTATTCCCGTTGTATTGGATACCGGAACAAACAGACAAACCTTGCTGGATGATCCTTTGTATCTAGGAAACAGGTTTTCCCGTGTCAGAGGCGAGAAATACGATACATTTGTTGACAACTTTGTGAACTGCGTCAAAGACCAATTTCCTAATGCTGTGCTGCACTTTGAAGATTTTGGTGTAAAAAATGCACACAAGATTTTGGATAGGTATCGGAACGAGCTTGCTTGCTTTAATGACGATATACAAGGCACTGGAGCTGTCACTCTCAGTGCCATTACGGCTGCCCTGAAAACATTAAATGCTGACATAACTGATTCCCGTATTTTAATTTATGGTGCTGGAAGCGCTGGTATGGGAATCGCCGAGCAAATAACAGATCATCTTATCACCAAGAGGCTCACTAAGAAAGAGGCTGCACAAAAAGTTTGGTTGATTGACAGGGACGGACTTCTTTCTGAGAAGAGCGAGGACGTTTCTTCAGATCAAAAAGTGTTTCTAGTTAGTGAAAAAGATGCCCAAGGGTTTGACAACAAGTCCCTCAAGGAAATCATTGGCCACCTCAAACCTCATATTTTAATTGGATGTTCCACACAAGCTGGTGCATTCACTGAGGAGTGCGTCAAAGAAATGAACAAGCACGTGGAACGGCCCATTATTTTTCCCCTCAGTAACCCTACTCGTCTTCACGAAGCTGTTCCCGCAGACCTTATTAAGTGGACCGACGGTAAAGTTCTTGTTGCAACTGGATCGCCCTTTGAACCAGTTGATGGCAGAATCATATCTGAGAATAACAATTGCTTTACATTTCCTGGCATAGGACTAGGAGCTGTCTTGTCTCGAGCTACACATATCACCAAGAATATGCTTACTGCTTGCATTGAATCTCTTTCATCTCAATCTCCAATTTTGACTGATCCAAAGGGTGGTCTCTTGCCGGACATTTCAAACATCAGAGAAATATCTGCCCGCGTTGCAGCCTCAGTAGTGGCTCAAGCCGTTAAAGATGGTGTTTCCCGGGTCGAGAATGAGAAAATTCCGGGAACTGACATTAATGTCAATATTCCTGAAGCCCATGATGAGCTTCTCACATGGGTGAAGTCTCAAATGTGGACGCCGTCGTATCGTGCGTTAAAAAAGATTGATATTACTGCAAGAGATTAATTTGTTATAAATACATTAGAATACAACCAAAAAGAGAAAAATCTAAATAATAAATGGTACAAATTTTGGATACACCTTGTTATCGAACAATGGTAACTCGGTTGATTTTTTACTAGTTTTCATAACTTCAAACCAAACAGCATCGAAATTTATTTCACTGAGGCTATCAGCAAGTTTCTGGTGCTCATGTAGAAATGGGCCTACTAATTCTAGAATTTCAAAAAAGATTTGGGTTTCTAGACGAGTAGAACTAGCAATAGTTGCTAAGGAATCGAGAATGGCGTCTACCATTCTCTTTTCGGAAGAAAATTTCGGAAAGTTTCGTCTATGCAACTCAGTTGATTTTCGTGGAAGGAGTGATTTCAGTTTGCACCAAACTTGCGTAATTCGGGTGGTCATAAAATCCTTCGCATATTCACATAATTTTCCAATCAGTTGTAGTGCTGCCTCCATTATAAATATTTCTGTATCGTCTAATTGAGTTACCAGTACTGGCCAGATAGCATTGACTAATGGTAAAAATTCATCCTGACTAGAAGAAAGAATGGGAAGTGATTTAGTAGTTAGATCAAGTAGCTTCTTTCGAAGAGTAGCAGACTCATGAGTAAGAAATCTATCAGTGTATCCTACAATACTTTTAATAAGCTCATAGGAAGATTTGGGTACTGGCGACGCCCACTTTTTCAGTTCTTTTTCTTGGTCGTTGTCCAGTGTTGTTGTAGGGTCACTATCTTGTTCTTTAAAATTAATGAAATCATCATCGTCGTCACTATCTCCAGTTTGGTCGAAAGTCCCCTTAGAATCATGTGACTTAAAAGGCTTTCCATCATGTGCGACAAAATCATCATCTTGATTGACACCTTTTCTCTCATAAAAGTCTGGAACTTGTGGCTTGGTGGACAGAGCTTTCAACATATCTTCAAAGGAAGCTACATATTTAAACCTTGCTTCAATTGTAATAGGCTCCTGCCTCATTACATCTTCCAACAAAAGCTTTTGATAGCCTGTGCCAGTTTCATCAACGACAGCTTCCAGCACTTCGAAAATCCCGGTGGTAAGTAGGGAATAACCGTGATAGTTATCCAAAATTGCAAATAAAGATTGAATGACGTCATCCAAATAAGGGAGAATGCTTACACCAGATAGCTTTATTAGAGTAGCAAGGCTCACTGGGCCTTGAAGTGAAAAATCCAGGGTATTCAATTTGATGGACAATGTATCAATAATGTAGTCAGAGTTTTCAACAAGAAGAGTTCGGATATTAGTGTAATTGCAACTTTGGGCAACTGAGACAAGTGCTTTGCGTGCAGATGTTCGAATGGCTGGATTAGGGGACCCCAAAAAGTCAACTAATGGATATAACACGTCCATTAGTTCAGACTTGAAGCTTTCGCCCATGTATTTGGCAACACTTTCTATTCCTTGCAAAGCCAAACAAAGAACAACGTCGTGGAATCTTTCATTTTCTTTTAACGTGACTTGAGAACTGGCTTTGGTAAACACCCCTGAACAGAATGAATACATATCTAAAACTGCCTCATCCTTTTGCGTCTGTGACAATTGACTGGACTCGTTTAAGTCTTCAGTTGCCAGCCAGGCATCAATTTCACTAAGATCGGTGTTGCTTACCATACCTTCAAATGTGTTCACAGCTATCCACGTAATCAAAGCTTTCGTGGACAAACTGCGATGTTCTTGAATTTGGCTCATCAAGTTGTCAAATCCAAGTGTGTTTGAAGTTATCATGCCAATGTAAACTAAAACTTTCTTCAGTTTTATTTCCACTGACGGGTTCACTAAGTCCAAGCCAACATCTTTAAAAAGACTGGCTTGAATTTGGTTAAAATTAGTGAGTTTAGTAGAAGTAGCTATTGAGCTAAGTTCACTCGCCTGGGGTATCACAGAAGGAAGTAATCTCTGAGAGGGTCTGGGAATGAGCGCGTCCTGTAAGGTTTTGATCAGTACTCCTTGGAAATAATAAAAGTCTGCCCCCTGGTTGGACAAAAACGTAAACATTAGCTTCAGGCTGGTATAGATAACGCCTAATACAAGTACAGCTTGTGACTCATCATGCGCTTCCATCAGACGAGGAAGAGATTCAATCCAATCATGTATTCTTTCTTTGAGAGAATTTCGAACAAACTCATTCTTGCTAAGAATCACACCAAGTTGGAAAAATGCAGCTTCCACTAACGTGGGACTTACCACATTCTCAAGGCTTGCAATAACAATAGCATTGTCAATTAAAATAGAAATGCAATTTTCCAAAGCATAGAGCGATTTGGTGAGCAGGTCGAGAGAAAATCGAAGTAGGGCGGCAAGAACTTCTGCCTTCGAATGAGAACGCATTGAAACAATTGTATTTAAAGAAACTTTCACTTGACTCTTTGAAGCTGACAACCACGAGCCTGTTCGAAAGCTTTTAATTTCCGTAGGGACTCGATCTGTAATACTGTGAAGTGAAAGGTCCTCATCATTGAAAACCCTACTTAGAGTAATGCCAAACAGATCTAGCGATTTCACCAAAACCGAAAAATGACGTTTTCCATTCCGTTGCGCTAATATTTTTGTAATTCCCGATACAATCCCAGGTGTTAGTGATGCGAGGATGTCACCATCTTGAATAACATTTGAAGCAAGTGTCGTTAATGCGTCTAAACATTTGATTTGTAAATCCAAGTTATCCTCGCCCAATACAGCACAGTCCAGTAGTACAGTAATTGTGTGACCAAGTGAAGGAAACCCTGCAGGACCTTGTCCAAATATTTTCAGCAAGTTAGGTAGTCCATTAATGGCTATGAAAAGAGAATTGATTGCTTCACATCCAGCCACGCCAGTCTCGTTTAATCGAAGCTTATCTGCTGACTGTTCTTTGGAATTTGGAGGCCCACCGACCAGTATTGTGATCAGTATAAGTAACTGCTTAGCTAGGTCCGGTTCTAAGCTTCGAGACCACGCGTTTATAATTAGGAAGTTCAAGATGCGTAAGACATACTCTGTCGTCCTATCTCCTAGCGATTGCTTCCGAAAAAGATGTGAAATTGGAAAAAAGATGTAGTCGGCAAAAGAGGCGTCGAATATCAGATCCGGGTTTTCAAATTCTTGTAAACTGCGAAAGAGACGCTGCAATAAGTCGGCAAGCTCCTTGGAGTTGGGTTGGAACGACTCTTCAGGCACCAAGGCCAGTCGAGAAATGGCAATGCATTGATCTTTAACCTATCACAATAAAATTAGCAGTCAAGTTTAGAAAACTAGTCCTTAAATACCTTGGTAAATGCCTGTTTTTTCAGCGAATCAATAGATTCCATTAGTACTTTGTAGTCTTATACATTTGATCTCAACATGAATGAGAGCTATCGACTTCTAAACAACAGTGTTAAGTCACATGACTTAGGTTAGGTTTAAAATAATTCAGTCTGACAAACATTTTAGAACGCTAAATTTTCAACTCACTTTTGGACACTATAAAAAGTTTTCTTCCTTTGCTTTCTTCTTCACCCCTACACCAATAGCTTTCGACCTGTCATCAACATACTTTTATGTAAGTCATAACCAATAATGGTCTCGCTGCCATCTTAGTAGTGGGAAATCTACGATGGTGGCGATACACCTTTATTATCCAGCCTGTGCTGCTTGAAATCCACTGACAATTGCGTCCTTGGATACTCAAGTTTGCCAAATGACAAATATCGAATGTTGAATCATTAATACCCCTTATTGAACTAACATAGTTTTCAGAAATAATTTAAATATGACTCGTTCTTCTGTTCTTGCTGATGCTCTTCAAGCTATTACAAATGCAGAGAAATCTGGCAAAAGACAGGTCTTGATTAGACCTTCTTCAAAAGTTATTATCAAGTTTCTCAGTGTCATGCAAACTCATGGTACGTTACATTCCGCTCCAATGTTGTTTTGTAAATTATTATTTTTCGAGCTGATAACTGGATGGACTGTCGGTTTTTCCCGTCCCTTTCTGTCTTTTAAGTGCTCGATATATCAAATATCAGATGAAAATGCTTCTTACACGATGGTCAAGACTTGCTTCTACCTTTTCAATCGTTTTCTTTTTCTTCACATTTTACCCCTAGTCACTATCTTCAATTTTAGTTTAATTTTAGTTGAACTTTTCAAGTTTGCTAACAGTTTTTAAACTTAGGATACATTGACGATTTCGAGTATGTTGATGACCACCGATCTGGCAAGATTGTGGTTCAGCTCAATGGGCGTCTAAATAAGGCAGCAGTTATCTCGCCTCGTTTCAACATTAGAATTGGTGATATCGAGAAATGGGTCACAAATCTTTTGCCTTCTAGACAATTTGGCTACTTGATTTTGACTACTTCTGCTGGCATTATGGACCACGAGGAGGCTAGAAGAAAGCATGTTGCTGGAAAGGTTTTGGGATACTTCTATTAGAAGTCTGCCGTCTCAGATCAGTGTCTGACTGGGAAGGAATGTAAAATCAAAAGTAATATCCTTATTTATATTTATTTTATGATTAATGTTACACAATTTTTTCTATTATATTTCAACTTCGTCACGAAATAAAATATCGGGGTCCTTTTCCTCATGAAAATTCATCAATATATTCTGGTGATGAAATTAAATACAACGCGCCATAGATATAAGGCCACACTAGTGACTGAATATTTGAGAGAAGAGCTACTCTCCATCTCTGTATCAAAATATTTCAGCTGTTTATGAAACAATCAACTCTTTCCGTAGAATAATCAATTTCAAAACTTTTCTCTGATTGCTTTTGCAAGGTGGAAACATTATGGAGCCAAGAGCTTCTCCAAGAACCTTGCCTGATATCTTGTTACGTTTAGCCCAGATATAATCAGTGCTATTTCTTATCATTTTGGTTCCTTCTTTTTCAAGTTGTCGGTGATCACATTTGCTGGATAATTAGGTGAGAAAAAGCTTGGACTCAAACATCACGCTCAGTTCTCTATCTTGTGAACTTGAAATAATAATAATTCATTCTTAAATATCGAATGTAGTTTTGTAAGTCATAATCAGTTATTTTTTAAAACAGTAGCTGATAAAAACATTATGATAATAAGTAATTTCACTGTACATAAATCAAAAATAGAGAGAAATCATACAACAATAGCTAGCGACACAAACACACACATACACACCCACACCAAGAAGCGCAACAAAAAAGAACAATAAAGTAAAAGCAAAAATAATAAAAGTAAAAAGAAAAAAAAAAAGTAAAAAAAAAAAAAAAAAGAGTCAACGTCATAAGTAATAAAAATGATAATTTTCCTTTTTCTTTTTTTCCACACCAACACAACCAAACAACTCCTCCTTAGTGTTTTTCCATCCCCAGGAATACCACCCCTGCACCCAACTGCTCTTTTCCGCCACCCCCTTGGCCAACCAAACCACCATAA
>JAKVQY010000325.1:0-16409 GCA_030463045.1 Geotrichum macrosporum
AAATATCTGGCCACACGTGAGTGCCAATAGAGCCTAAATAGTAACATTTCGTTTTTTATTCTTTTTTTTCAAAAAAGAGGATTCAATAACTAGCCAAGCCAAAGGCCAAATCATAAAATGTAGCAACCTCAGTTTCCTGAAAGTCTCTGAAAATGAGAGTTAAAGTTATTTTTTTTTGCAAATCTTCCAACAGTTAAACGAGGTTCAGCAGTAAACACCTGTTGACCTGTTTAAAAAACTCGGGAATTTTAGATTTACGCAAAAAAGGATTTGTCCTAATAAACTTTTAAATATATTCACTATTTTACTTGGAATTGTTTGTTTCCTCTTTTTTCAAGATTTTGACATGAAAACTCCAACCTAAAAGGCTGCACCTAGATATATAGCTAAATGAAAATGCGAGGCGGCTCATTGTTGTTTTACTTAACAGAAGCTCTTTCTGTTATGCTACGCTTTTTTTTTCTAATTTGTTTGCCCAAACCGAACCTTTACAAATCCATATGGTGCAAACCTATTTGGCATTTATATTTTGCAATTCTCTTTGTCAAATATGCATCCTGTTTCAGCAAAATGAAGACTTGGACTCATGTAGTACTAGCTCGCTTAGCTGCTTTATTTAAAAAGCGTTGGGCCAGAATGCACTTTTTAACTAGGTAACAAACGTCGACTTGGGTAGACTGTTAAACCTTTTTAAAACTTCTTTTTTTGTGATATTTGAGGAAGAAGTATTAAATCAAATGCGTTTGAAATATTTTTGACAAACAGAAGCCCAGTCTGTCCCGTTACTGAGTCGTTCTAGATTCAGTTGGTACTGATGTTATAGAATTTGGATTTTTAAAAATTCGAGGGTACTCGCGTGCTTTATGGTATTTCATTTATGCGTTTGAAAATTCCATCCGGGTATGTTAGTAATATGCTCGGGTTTTTTTCTTCCATGGCCTCCTCCGAAGAGAAAAAGGACCACGTTAACTGCAACTAGAGGTTTAACGCTTATCAAGCAGTTGGCAAAACAAAATTCAAGTAAAGTATACTTGTCAGTAAACCAACCAGCCTTGCTTTCCAACAGTGCTGCAAAAGGCACTATCGCTTTATTCAAGATAAGATAGCCGTGAACCATAACCGTGAACTGCACAATTGTACAAAGCCGTGCTTGTTTTATACCTCCATCGTACGAAATTTAGTTTAATAAGGAATCTTATTTTTCATGGCTGACTGAAGGAAATTTATAAGCCATATTGCCTGACTGCTGCATTTTTGCTGCCATGAAATTTGCATATTGCTGAAAATTGCTATTCTTTTTTTTAAATGGCCCACTTTATTTTGTAGCTCACATTGGTTTTCCCCAATCTTGCTAGTGAAGTTAAAATCACAAAATAGCATGTTTGGTTTCGCTCATGTGCTTGGATCAAATCCAAGAGAAATCTAGCGCCATTGCTCATTTGAGAACTACCATCATATAGTGCAATTCGATTGCATCCTGCAGAAGGTCTGTATCAGACAAATAGTTAGAACAATGTCTTCTTTTATGTTATATAATCTTTCTTTTAGATAGGATATTTTACATGGGACAATAAACTGATTTATCATCATCAGCGGTGAATGACAGAGCATTGGTATCCTGCAGGATGTCTGTAAAAGACAAAAAGTTAAAATAACTCCTTCTTTTCTTTTGTGTAATCTTCCTTTTAGGATTTCACATGGGGCAATAAACTGCTTTATCATAAGCGACAGAGTAGCCTTTCCACTTAATTCCTCAAGAGTAATAATAGTTTCTCAAATTTAATAATATGACGAATATATTTTGTAAGTTATTGTAGCAGATCTATCTTTGATTACTATTTTTTTTTTACTTCAAGGCCCTACCTAACTTTCTAGTGATTGCCATGATTTTGATTTTTAACAATTTGAAAACAGGAAACATGCTAAATTTTAAAAAAAGTAAACCGGAATTAACAAGAAAAGCAATTGATGATAGTGAATTAGTACAGGTCAGTTTTTGCTTATTGCCGTCATTCAAAGCCGGACAGAACTTTAGTCAATTTGGTTCCAAAAGTAAGAGGGGAAAAAATGAAAAATAGTATTTCAGAAATAGAAACAAGTAACACACGTATTTAATAATACAAGAGGCAAATTTATAGACAAAACAGAACACTTAGATATAAAAACAGAAAACGAATGGTAAAATTATAAAAGCCCAGACGCTCTTCGTCGGGGCCCGCCGCCGTACTGAGCAATTGCAGACATTTCTTCTAGCAATGAAGCAGGTGAAACGGTTTCAGCCATTTCGGCCTCGGATACTCGAATGTCCCCCTTTGAAGAAGGTGCGCGCACATATCCACGGCGCTCTGATTTCCGGTAAAGGGCAACAAGCAAGCCTAGTGCAACACAAACAAATGTAAGGCCAACAGCAATTGCAAGAGCAATTAATATCACAAAACCTCGTGCCATTTTGTGCTCACTGTGCAGTTGAAGGAATGATTGAGACGATTGGGAAAAGAAAGAATTGATTGTACCACTATAGCCCGTTAATGAGGAGGTTGTAAGAAAAGCAGGCTGCCAGGAGGCACCATCGAAAAACACAGCAGATGCATTACCAAATTCTTTGAGCATAATGTTTCCCGACACTAACAGTAACTCGTTGTTTGGGAGCACTGCATTGGAGGTGTGCCCGTTTTCCAATTTCAAAAGTGAAAGTTGGGTAACGACTGATCCAGAGTCTAGGACAGAGTCAATACTGTTCCATTCTGTTCCATTCCAGTGCGAGATGTATGCGTTTCCAGATTTAGAGTCAAGACCACTGGCAAAAACAGAGTCGACTCCATTTCCGTTCAACACAAAACTATTAATTGGCCCAGGTAAAGTCGAGGACTGGTTAGAAAATGTAGAATATTTCATTGCAGCAAAATCGTACTGGGCAAGATATACAGCTGTATCGTTTAATCGCAAATCACCTGCAAAAACTAGTATGTCGTTGCCGATAAACTCCATGGCAGAAATTAATCCAGTAAGACCCGGAGATGGGCTCTTCCAGCGGTAGGCACTCAAATCATAAACACACAAAGTGTTACAAGTTAAACTTCCCGCTTGCTCAAATGACCCTCCCACAATAAGGTCGTTTGTGTTGGGCCGAACCTGGATGCTAGTCACAACAGGCTGATCTCCAACCACGCCGGGCGGTTGGATAGGTGAGTAATCGTCAGTATCTAAATCGTAAAAAAATATACCTGAGATGTGATTTGAAGAAACGTTGCCCGTGATTTCACCACCTGCGTACAGAATATTTCCATTAACGTAGAGTTCGTTAACAGTTGAAGAATCATCAAGAGTTCCATTGGGTAAGCCTTTGACTTTGCCACTATTAAGCATGATCAAGTTTGAGTATATACTGCCATTTGCTTGCGCGCTGAAATGGCCTCCTAGTACAGAAAATGTTGAATTAGCAAAAAAGCCTGCGTTGACAGTATTTTTGCCAGTTTGCAAAATCGTGTTCCGCTTTTGTACCGAGCTGATGTTGGTTTGAGGAACAAATGTGTATGAAAGACTAGAGAGCGAAAAATCTGGGTTGATGTACGAGAAGCCACTTGCAACTGAACCAAACATTCGGATGTAACCAGCGTAAAACATTATGTTATTGTAGGACGCCCAAGCCGACACTCTGACCTGCAAGTAAATGCTAGAGAGACTGGAAGTTTGAAACCATGTTGATTCTTTAGGAATCCATAAAGCAAATCCGTTATCCACTGACACAACGGAGTTATTCAAATAAGCATGCTTGAAGTTGCCTGAGAACCCAAGTGCAGAAGTGCCATTAATTTCACAAATTGTAGCGCCCGTTACTTCACCATCAACACCCTCACCAAACGAAGCCCACACATCTTGTTCTAACCCGTAGGACGCAATATTTAACGTATTCTTAGAAATTTGGTTCACTGGGTTGGTAAAGTTACCAAACACCACCACGAAATCAGATGAATAACTTTGAAATCCGTTAACTGGACCATTAAGGCCATTTCCACTCAGTGGCATTAGTTCATTTGACGTAGCTTTAAAAATATTGTGACCTAGTTTGGGACTAGAAAAATTTCCGCCCACCAAAAGACTTTCTTGTTGAACATAGAGTGCGTTGATTTCGGCAGAGTTGTTTAACAGGGATCCTGCAAAGTTGATAGTACTATTCACAATAGGATTTTTAGATGTGTAGTTTGACTCGTTATACTCAAATATGGCGTTGACAGGAATAGTCTTTTTAACAGAGTTGAGAACCACTTGGATGCGATCGGCTACAAAATTGAAAGGTACATTATGGCCATCAAGTGCTGAAACAGTAATATGAGGTCGAAAAAAGGTTGATATTTTGTCCATTTCGCCGGTATAAATCGTGTCATACTTGTCATAATTGTTGGTTTGAAAAAGTGTTAAGTTGGTGGGCTCTCCGTTTTCAATAGCTTGAACTGTGATTGCAGTGCCTGCTCTGCTTTCACAAGTTCTATCTTGCACGCATCCAGGCGTGAAAAGAAGAATTGTGTAGTTGCCAGATACCGTGATGTTTGGTTCGAATTGAACCGATGGATGAGAATTGGAGTCAGTGACCTGTGAGGAAACATATGTTGTTCCAGGCACTTTGGGATCATAAAAACTTCCCTTGCGTGTAGATTGTGCAGCAAAGTTAGAAGACAAGCAGGAGTCGACTGTATTGTATGACTCGTTTGCATACGTCAGGATATCATCTTGATATAGCTCGATACCGGATAGACCACCACGGTCGTTGTAGGTGTCAAGGATTTCAATTTGGATTCCCGTTGTATGAATTACATTTACAAACTCAAAGTCGGCATACTCTTGATCGCTACTTTGCGGCAAATTGCACCATGCGTCACAGTATTGGGATTTAGGTGAAGAAGAATTTGTAAATGTGAGATTCATGATACCATTAGTCGGAAATGAAAGAATTCGGAACTTTGCAACACCACTTCCCTGGTGAAGAGAATTGTAGAGCCTTAGCTTAGTTGGATTAAATCCAAATGGCCAAAGCGAACTCCACACACCAGCATCTCCATTTTTCATAAGCCAGTCAGATTTCTCCGAGGGACACTTAATACTACTGGGATTATAATTGTCAAGTGTCCCACCTGATACAATGTTGGCAGCTTCAAAGCTAATTCGTTGAGAGTTTTTGAGTGTTGTGTTGCCGTTATCAGAAGTCAGTCCGGTGTCGTTTGCAAGCCCGTTAAACTTTCCCGCAAAAATTATATTGTTGTTGAAAGGGACTATAGAGTTGATTTTAGAACCAACAGGGAACCCTCCAAAACTCGGCAAAGCCCAGGAGGAATCGTCAACGTTGAATATTGCAGCCCCTGTCGAATTGAGTAAAGTAAAGTTACCTCCCGCGTAAATCAAATTACTGGTCGAGTTGCAGTACAGGGTGAATATACTGCCATTCACGTCATTTGCGAGAGACGTAACGTCCCCTGAAGTCGCGTTAAATTTTGCAAATCCCCCTGGAGTATCGACAGTACCAATTTTTGTAAAGTTTCCAACCAAGTAAATAAACTCATTTATTTGACACAAGTCCACAACACGGCCATTCGATGTACCTTGGTTGAACAATTGTGTGCCGTTGACTTGAGCAATGATGGAGTCGTAGTACGGACTAGAGATGCTCATTTGTTGACCGTTGTAAGTATATTGAGAGATTCCGTCATATTGTCCCACTACCCCCATTCTTCCTAAGTTGTTAACAATTGAGGGTGCCTCGACTTTATCTACAAGAAAACTGGCTGAAGTGGCGGATGACAGGCATAGTATGCCTAGTAGATTCCCCCGTCGCATTGTATGGTTATGTCGTTAAGTGCATAAGAGCATTTGGGGGTCTAAAAGAGTATTAGCAGCGGAAATATAAAAGACCTGAATCCACCTACTATAGGGCCTTTGGTATTAGAAAAGAGTGAAAAAATAGTTGGTGTAGTAAAAGAGGAGGTAAAATTCAAAAAAATAAAATAAAAAATAAAAAGAGAAAAAGGGGATCGATATAAGTCTTCACTTTTCCCGCTTTTTTTTTTTTTTTTCTGGTAGGCACAGCCGTTTCGAATTATGCAAAGCATAAATCTTTATAAAATGTGTATTATGAGCGTATTAAATTATTATTGTATAGAAATGGGAAGGGGCAATGATATAATTGATATTCAAAAACATGTCTAACATTTTAGCTACTCGTTTGTGGTAAGTTTATTCATTTTGAAGCTTTTGATACTTTTCGTAAAGTTTGGTTTGAATATCAAACTGCTTCTTAAACTTTTTGATCTGACTTTTTGGTACAAGTGTACCGTCCTTCAGCTTGGAAGGAAGGCCAGATTCATCCCATTCAGCGACATCAGGCAGAGATTTAAACATGTCTGCGGGCTTGATTTGAGCTTGCTTGGCCTCCTCGCGTTTTTTAATCTCCTCAGATTCCAGACGGGCAATGCGGCGGGCTTCTTTTTCAGCCAAGCGAGCTTCCTTTTCATCGCGCTGAGCTATTAGCTCGCCCTTCTCGCGGGCATCTAAGAACTTGACGAGCGCAGGACCGTCCGGACGATCATCTAGAGAAACACCAAGGTTTAGCATATCTTCATTGCGGATTTTATCTGTAGCAGTGAGAAAGTCTGAGTAAGGAGCCTTCTCAATGGCCTTGCTGCGGACAAAGTCACGGAATGACGAGAGTGCCTGGACGAAAGGTAAGGCAACGTCTTCGCTAGAAGAAGAAGAGCCTTCTTCATTAGCCCAGCCAATGCCATCTCCGTTGACCTTAAATCCGATAATGCGAAAGATTCGAGTGATCCAGAGAGCGACGTCAGCCAAAACCTCAGTACGGGCTTCCTTACCAACTTCAAGTAGGTAAAGATTAGTTTTTGAGACAAGCTCAGAAAGAGCAAAGAGAGCGGCAGGTGTAGACAGATTATCAGCGAAAGAGTTATGAAGGCTAATCTTAGTATCTTCAAGAGCTTTTATAAGGGTTTTCTCGTGGGCGGAAATCTTTTTGGAGACAATTACGCCTAATTGGATGGCAGCCTCATTTTCGCGGACCAATGCCTTGATATTGCTAAAAAACTTTGTGACTGTGTTTTCGTAGGCACGCACGTCTGAAAAGTTTTCCTTGAAATCAAATTGACTGTTCCACTGCTGCAGAGCAAATGCCAGTCTCAATTGGCGAGCAGTGTATTTCTGCAATGCCTCTTGAATAGTGACAAAATTCTTTAAACTTTTACTCATTTTTTGACCCTCAATGTGTAAATGGCCAGTGTGCATAAAATAGTTGATCCACTGCAGGTTTCCATGACAGGCTTCCGCTTGGGCAATTTCATTGTCGTGATGAGGAAAAGCTAGGTCAATGCCTCCAGAGTGAATATCGATTTGCTGACCAAGAACTTCTGATGCCATTACAGAGCACTCAATGTGCCACCCGGGTCTTCCCTCACCCCAGGGTGAGGGCCAAGCGGGCTCACCGGGTTTGCTGGCTTTCCATAGGGCAAAGTCATTTTTGCTTCGCTTGCCAGTTCCCTTGCTGAGAGAGCCTTCGCCCTCATCAATGAGATCTTGTTTGCCTCTATTCCATGGCTGTAGTTTAGTGTAAACGTGCTTTCCATCATTTTCAAAAGCATTTGTGTCAAAGTAGACACTTCCATCATCTGTACGGTAGCCTACACCGTTGGCCACGATTTTTTCAACAAAAGTAATGATTTCAGGAATGTACTCTGAGACTCTAGTTGTAATGTTACTAGGGAGCACATTGAGCGCCCTCATGTCATTATCAAACTCTTTTTCCCAATATGCGGGGAGGTTGCGGAAAATGGCAGGATCGGTTACCGAATGGCCGTCTTTGGCGTCAAGAGCCGGAATCAAAACACTTTGGACTTTTGCAAGGAAAGTTTCAGGAGACTCGCTTTTAATATTTGTGATTGCGGCGTAGGCAGATTTTGCAGCTTCCAAGTGCATTGGGAATTTTGGGTTTTCAGCAGCCAACTTGGAGAAATCAACAGTCTTGGCCCAATTAGAGAACTGGTCCAAAGTTGCTGGAGCACCGAGTTTGACCAAGTTGTCAGAAATGTACTTTTCCCAAGCAGAAGTGGCTGTAGAGATCATTTCGGCAGTGATGGATTCCGAGTTTGATGCCTTGTATTTGTCAAAAAGGTATTTCTGGCGGGCGCCAATGATGATTTTGTCGTCAATATCTGTGACGTTTTGAACAAAAAACACATCGTAGCCAAAGTAATCTCTCATAATTCTACGGTTGATATCAGTCGAGACGTAGTTTCTGGCGTGGCCCATATGACTGGCGTCATATACTGTGGGGCCGCAGGAATACCAAGTTACGCGCTTACCCCTGATGGGGACAAACAAGTCCTTGGATCGAGTGAGGGAGTTGAAAAGACGAAGGGGCGCCGGAGTGCCTTCAGGCTCAGGAGCATACCATTTGGGCTGAGTAGCCTTGGAAGTAGACATGATGCGACGGCTAGAGTGCGAGCAAATGCTGGCAGTTGACAATATGGGTCTTCGGGGAGTATTTAAGATTAAGCGAATTAACATACGAAGCTGGACAGAAGTTTGTTTAGGACGCCGTACAGTATAGTAGCTTCCTGGTGATGTCTCTGATTTCGCTCGAGTGAAGAGGATTTGCAGTCTGTTATAAGTGAAAAACGGGCAGTTGTTCAATATAGTCATGTTTTATTTTTTTCTATTTTTTCTATTTTTTTTCAGGTTCAACACCTAACCCTGAACATTAATGCTAACTGAATTTTAGAGAATTCAATTGAGTTTGACAAAGTTACGCAGGAGTTCCTCGAAGACGAGTTGAAAACAGTAGAAGAGGCCCTCAGGCAGTGTGAGCAAAAAATGAATTAAAAAAATCAAGAAAAAAATGGAAAATTAGATTAAATTAGATTAAATTAGATCATTAGGTTTTTTAGCAGATTATACATTGTGGATTCTAGTCTATTCCAGGGCCTCGTCAATTGCTGCACGGTACTGCTGCTGCTTGGCGGCCATGTCCAAAAAGATTTTATACTTTGCTTTAAGAAGTTTTGAGTTGACAGATTCACTGGATTCAGGGACTACAACTGTGCCGGATTTAGACATGGAGCTCATAATTTCCCAAAGAGACAATGCGCCTTTGGAAGCAGCTTGAGCTCCCATCATGGCACTACCCAGAACAACGGCGGCATCAATGTAATGGGGGATGACTACAGGCAGACCTGTAGCTGTAGCCATGGTTTGGGTGAGTAGGGAATTGCGGCATTGCCCGCCGGAGAGGTAGATTTCCTCAATGTTGTGGCCTGCCGTGTTGAGGGCATCAATAATGTGACGAGTTTGTTGGCCAATGAATTCAACTGCAGAGTAGTATTTTATGGCAAGGTCGTCTGGGCCGGAATTCATGTCCAGGCCAATCACGGAGCCTTTCATACGGGGGTCAGCGATGGGAGAGCGATTGCCATGTAAGTCACCGTAGAAGAAAAAGTGGCGAGCGAGGTATGGAATGGAAGGGGCGTCTTGTTCAAGACACATTTTTTCAAGATGAGCATTAAGCCATTCAAAGATGGAGATTTGCGCGGTGAGGGCGAGCTTGCCTACCTCGCTATAAGCAGGATGTGTTGTCAGTGTGTGATGAAGCAGCTCTCCTGTGCACGACTGGCCACCCTCGGCGAGCCAACGGCCAGGGAACATGATGTCTCTGTAAGGGCCCCAGACGCCGGGCACAAACACGGGGTCTTTGGACATGACGAGATGGCAAGTAGATGTACCAGCGACGGCAGCAAGTCGTTGGGAAACGAGCTCGTCGCCAGAGAGGTTACCAGTGGGAATAAGAGCGGAGTCGACTTTTGCAGCAATGGTTCCAATCCAACCGGAGTAGCAATCAATAACACCGGCCCCAACAGCAACATTTGTAGTTAGACCCATACTTTTGGCGGCATCTTCATTCAGATACCCAACGAGTTCACCAGCAGAGAGAATGTTTCCATTTTTACCGTGAACACCTCCCAGACGACGAAAGTTATCTTGCACTAGCTCTGGTAGACCAATGGACTCTAGAAACTCTTTCGACCACCCAGTAGTGGAGCCGTCGATTCCCACCGGAACATATCCTTGCTTGCAGACAATAGAACAAAATGATCTGGTTTCTGAGCCCGTTGCCTTGTGAGTCAGAAAGTCCGGCAAATCGTAGAACTTGCTCCGTTCAAACAGGCCCTCAGGCATGTTATCCTTGAGCCATTTTGCCTTGGGAATTTCCATTTCAAGAGACATTTTGCCGCCAACGTACTTGAGCAGCTTGTTGTTTGTACCGTTGATCTCGTCAGTCTGCTTACCAGCTCTGTGGTCCATCCATAGAATGACGTTCTGATCTTTTGTGGAGAACTCAGGGCCAACTGCAATTGGCTCGTCAGTTGCCTCGTCCAGTACGACGAGCGAGCAAGTTGCGTCGAAGCCGATTCCTTTAACGAGGGCAGGGTCGATTGTGGCTTCAGCAACGGCAGACGCCACACAATGGCAAACGTTATCCCATATTTCAGTAGAAGACTGGTTAAAGTGCTCTGGCTTAGGTTCCCACTTGGTGATTGCTTTGGTCACAACTGATAATATTTCACCAGTGGAGTCGATAACACAGGCTCTAGCCGACCCAGTTCCAACGTCGACGCCAATAAAATACTCTGGAGTTGAAGTCATTTAACACCGCTAAAACAAACCCAAAAAAAAAAAAGGATGAAAAAGAAATTGAATAATAATCAAATTCAATGAATATGAATTAGAAGTTAAAAAATAAAAAATATTAAAAAAGAATTAATAGAAACTGATGTCCTTTTTATATGAAAAAAAAAAAAGATAAAAAGATGTAATTGAAGAAAAAAAAAAAGTTTTTTATTATTAGTCTCGGACAGAATGACCCCGTGGGGGGAAAGAAAAAAAAAAAAAAATATTTGAGAAACTCCCAAAAAGAATAAGCGTGCGTGCCACTGTATGGTGTAGCATAATTGTATTTCACCATGAGAATCTGATATGGAGATGCTTCTATAATAGGAAATGTAGCAGCAGAGAAAGAATGAAATTTACCCGATGGAATAGCTTTGATTGGTAGATAAAATGTCGCTGAAGTGAGACTTTGCTGGTACTTGATTCTGTTGGAAAAAATAAGAAAATAAAAAAAGAACCACAGGCGTGCCATCGAAGTCTCTGATTGCTCTGCTCTGATTGCTCTGATTGCTCTGATTGCTCTGCTTGCTCTGTCTGCTCTGTCTGGATCTACTTGCTCTGGCTCTGCTGGCTTTGGCTCTACTTGCAGAACAGCGTCTTTGCCAGTACCTTTTCATTGAAATTCACAAAGTGCAAAGACGAAAAAAACCTGGGGAAGCCATGGAGTCAGCCGTGCAGACTCTTTCCATCACTAGCGAGAAATCTCCGGAGAATCTGTGGTGTTCCGCCAGATATCTGCATGCGCATACCGCGTACGAGCAGAGCCATTATTGCTCAAGCGACGTGGAATGATGGATCAGCAAAAAGGCTGCAGGGAACATGAGGGGAGACAAAAGCGCCAATGGTCTAATGCTGCTGTTTACGCTTCACAGAAAAGAAGAAGAAGATAATAAATAATAAAAAAGCTGGCTTTTGGACATGTTTGTACATATTTGTTTGTTTCCTGAAATAAAATGAAAAAATGAAAAGTTTGTATATCAATATGCGTGTCACGTGATCAGAAGACACATCATTCTCTTCTCGCTGCCACCTTCACCAGCGAGTTTTCATTCAGCAACTTCAACCAGAAAAAAAAAAAAAAACAGTATCACCACGCTGCTTCAACCGCCATGGTTCTACATACATATATCGCGCGCGTAAGCGATGGTAGGTACTTCCTGTAATGCATTTTGTGAACCGTACCCCTCCTCCCGGCCTCTTACTAACGTCTATATAGGCCATCCCCTTTCCGCCTCAGTAGAGGACGATCAGGCCCTCAGCGAGCAAAAATCCCAGGTCAAGGCCATTGTTCGCAAGGTTAACCCCAATTCAGAGCCCCGCGCAAGCATAGAATCCGGCGAATACACGATTCATTACCTGATTCCAGATAACAGCATCATCTACATGTGTATTTGTGATGCCTCGTACCCAGCCAAGCTCGCTTTTTCATATCTCGACGAAATCTCCAAAGAGTTCAGCAAGTCTTACGGATCAGAAGTCAACAAACCAGGAATTCGGCCTTTTGCCTTCGTCAAGTTTGACAACTTTATGCAAAAAACAAAACGCGTCTACCAAGACACCCGCGCCACAGCTAACCTGGATAAGCTCAACGCAGAACTTCAAGATGTTACCCGCGTCATGACCAAAAACATTGAAGACCTCCTCTACCGAGGCGACTCTCTGGACAAAATGTCTGATCTCTCGTCCTCTCTGCGGTCAGAGTCCAAAAAGTACAAGCGCCACGCCAAACGCATCAACCTTGAAGCCCTCATCCGTCAGTATGTTCCTGTCGTCGGCGTCTCTCTCATCATGCTCTTTCTCATATGGTGGATATTTCTTCGGTAAGCATAAACCCGTTCTCATTTATAAATAATAATAATAATACTTTTTCAAATTTAATATATATCATTTATAAATTAGTCTTCATAGCCAAAAAAAAAAAAATGCTGCTTTCTCAATTCATCATCCCGTGGACTCAATGGGGCTGCTTTCATATTTCCCTTTTCAACTTTAAGCTTTTGGACTTCTCCGCATCAAAAGATATCTGGCTGCCCAACTCTCTTGCTTGTTTTTCGACTTCTCCCCTTAAACTCGACTGAAATTTCTCTCTACCTTATTATTTTCATCATCATTATCCCGCTCGTTTTAAAGCCATGCGTAACGTCAAAGACCATCTTCTGTTTGAGGTGGCCACCGAAGTAGCAAACCGCGTCGGCGGCATCTACTCCGTCATCAAGTCCAAGGCTCCCGTCACTTGCAGAGAATACCGTGATCGCTATACTCTTCTCGGCCCCCTCAATAAAAAGTCCGCCGACATTGAGGTCGAGGAATTGGAGCCAGAAAACCCTCATATCCGCGCTGCTCTCAAAAACATGAGTGACAGTGGCATTAACTACTTGTACGGTCGCTGGCTCATTGAAGGTGCTCCAAAAGTCTTGCTATTTGACATTGGCTCCGCTTATTCCAGACTTGGAGAATGGAAAGCCGATCTTTGGAACGTTGCTGGAATCCCTGCACCCGATTCAGATACTGAGTCAAGCGATGCCATTATCCTAGGCTATCTGGTGGCTTGGTTCTTGGGCGAATACGTCGCCAACGACACTGAGTATGCCGTCATCGCCCACTTTCACGAATGGCTAGCTGGCGTCGCTCTCCCCCTCTGCCGTCAGCGTCGTTTGGATGTTACCACCGTTTTCACCACCCACGCCACCCTGCTTGGTCGCTACCTCTGCGCTGGCTCTGTCGACTTTTATAATAACCTTCAGTGGTTCGACGTCGATGCCGAAGCCGGCAAGCGTGGAATCTACCACCGCTACTGCATTGAACGAGCTGCTGCACATTCCTGTGACGTCTTCACTACGGTATCTCACATCACCGCATACGAGGCCGAACACCTTCTCAAGCGCAAGCCGGATGGTGTTCTTCCTAATGGCCTCAATGTCGTCAAGTTTTCAGCTGTTCATGAATTTCAAAATCTCCACGCAATTCAAAAGGAAAAAATCAACGACTTTGTCCGTGGTCATTTCTATGGCCACTACGACTTTGACCTGGATAACACTCTGTATTTCTTTATTGCCGGCCGTTACGAGTACCGCAATAAAGGTGCCGACATGTACATTGAGTCTCTAGCCCGCCTCAATCACCGCTTGAAGGAGTCCGGATCCAAAAAGACAGTCGTGGCTTTCGTTATTATGCCAGCATCTACTCATTCCTACACTGTCGAGACTCTCAAAGGTCAAGCCGTCATCAAGGCATTGAACGAAACAGTAAAGGAGATTCAACAGTCCATTGGACGTCGCTTGCTTGACCATTGTGCACGTACCTCTGTGCACGGTCAAGAAATCCCCGACTTGGACGAGCTCCTTACTCCTTCCGATAAGGTCTTGTTGAAACGCCGTGTGTTTGCCCTTAAGCGAACTAGTCTTCCTCCAATTGTCACTCATAACATGTCTGACGATAGCAATGATCCCATCCTCAATCAAATCCGTCGTGTCAGATTGTTCAACGATCCTTCAGACTGCGTCAAAATTGTTTTCCATCCAGAGTTCTTGAACTCCAACAATCCTATCCTGCCTTTAGACTACGACGATTTTGTCCGCGGATGCCATCTTGGCGTGTTTCCTTCGTACTATGAACCTTGGGGTTATACTCCCGCTGAGTGTACTGTAATGGGCGTTCCGTCAATTACTACCAATCTCTCTGGTTTTGGCTGCTACATGGAAGACCTTATTGAGAACTCAAGTGACTATGGCATCTACATTGTGGACCGCCGGTCTAAAGGTGTAGAAGACTCCATCAACCAGCTTACAGAATGTATGTTTGACTTTACAGTAAAGTCCCGACGCCAGCGTATCAACCAGCGCAATAGAACCGAGCGACTGTCAGATTTACTTGACTGGAAAAGAATGGGCTTGGAGTACATCAAGGCAAGACAATTGGCTCTGCGCAGAGCATACCCTGCTAGTTTTGAAGGAGAAGACTCTACTAATAACCCATTCCTCGAATCCGGATCCGGGGGTGGACCAGATGGTTCTAGAAAGATTACTAGACCCCTTTCAGCTCCAGGATCGCCTAAAGATAGGGCTGGATTCATGACGCCTGGCGATTTGGGATCCCTTCAAGAAAGCTCACAGGGGTTAAATACAGAAGACTACGTTGGATTCAGACTTGCCTCTGAAGAGGACAATGACGACGAAGACAACGAAAAAGATGACTCGGCAGGGTATCCATTCACTTTGACCTTGCGTCGTGGCAGTGGTTCTGGGCCCTCAGTCTCCTCAAAGTAAAGACTCAAATGAAAAGAAACATTATTTAAAGACTTTATTAATGTATATAAATATCTTTTTGTAACCACACACAAATGCTTCATGTCTATATACACTGATATATACATTTGCCGCTGTCTTATATTTTTGCTCAAGATAACTCCTTAAAGGTTCGCTTGAAAATATCTCTCGCTTTGCTAAAATTCAACACTCTCAAACGCTCATTATCTAAATGCGCTCCATCACTTGCCTGCCCGCATGGTAGTTGAGCTGCAGGCGCATTAAATGCTTTTTCCAAAAATCCGACGGCTGGAATTGATCCGCCTTCTCTGATAAATACGGGTTCACGGCCGCCCCAGACATCTCTTAATACTCTTTGCAACAGTTTAAATGCGCTATTCGTGGGGTCACCAATCCATGGCTCGGCTTCGTGAAAGATATCCACAGTGAGATGGTTATCTGATTTGAATGCAGCAAACTGAGCGTGCAGGAATCGTGTGAGTGAAGCTTTGATTACTTCAAGCTCTTGGTCGGGTACAATACGAAGTGATAATGAAGCTTTGGCTGTTTGTGGAATCAAGGTAGAGTTGCCAGATCCGCTAACTGTGATTTTATGAATCGTTAGAGATGGGTATCTCCAGCGGTTCATCAACGTGTTCTGATCCAGAGTGGAAACACCAGCCGCTGCCGATAATGCTGATTCCCCGTTGTTGTTGCCCTGAGGCAATCCTACAATGGCCTCATAGAGTTTGCGCTCCTCATCGTCAACTGGGCGTACAGCACTATGGAATTCAGGCAGCACAATATCCCCTTGGTCAGTAGCTAACTTAGAAAGTAAGTTCACTAAATCAAACGTAGGTTCGCGATAGACTCCACCGTGCACACCCGAATGCAGGTCAGGCAAATCTCCCTTGATCTCAACTGAGGCCTTAATAATTCCTCGAAGCCCATAATTCAAACACGGGGTCACATCATCTAACCAGTATGAATTACTCAACAATATCCAATCAATCTCGCCAATCAAATCCTTATGTTGCTTAACTGCAGCTTGAAACCCAAGACTTCCGCATTCTTCCTCACCCTCAATCAGAAACACAACATCGTTTGTAAGTTCTGATCTTTGCACAAGTTCAGCAACCGCAAAGATAGCCGCAAGAATCGGCCCTTTGTTATCTGAAACACCTCGACCATACATGTATCCGTCCATGTTTGTAAGTACAAACGGGTCTGTTACCCATTGATCTGTGTGTTCCGCGGCAATAACATCGTAATGACCGTAGAACAAGATTCGTGACTTCTCCTTATCAGCGCCTAAAAGGTCCGGTGCGCCAGTACCACTGCCTGTGAACCTTGCATAAACTATAGGGTTCCCGCCGTTTTCTACTGGACTCAATTGAGAACCTGCCCCAAAGTTCCCTAGAATGCGGCCCAGAAAAGTTGCCCACC
>JAKVQY010000326.1:0-16345 GCA_030463045.1 Geotrichum macrosporum
GCGCTTACGATTTGGGTAGATATTTAGGAATCCAAGCTTATCCCCATAGTCGAATTCCGTGTGCCTGGACGTCGCCCAGTCGTGACATTTTTGTAAGATTTCACTCAATTCAACTGGTCATAATAATATAAGTGCTCAATAATCAAAAGCGCGATAAAGTAGAACAATATTATCTCTCGTTCCTGGTTTACTTTGATCAGTCATACTGACATGAAGAATAGGGTTGCATAATATTCAGGATGGCAATTAGTCAGTCTCCTCTCGAAAGCAGGACAAGCACAAATCAACATCTAAAGTATAAATAGAGAGGTTTATTTGCTACAAACAAAAAATGCTTATTTTTGTCTTCTTCAATTGCTCAAAACCCCCACGCACACACGATTCTTCTCATTACTCACACCTAACACTATAATAATGGACTCCCCATTAATCAACCCTGAGCATGCACAGCCATACATTGGCAAATCTATAAAAACACTTCCTCTACCTGCATTCGTCCTTGACAAAAGTCAACTTCAAAAGAATGCACTCCGAATGCATTCCAAGCTGGCGGACATCAACTCCAACGGCAACATTGCAGTAGGGTTTAGACAACACGTTAAGACTCTCAAGTCTGTTGAAGTCACTAGAATAGGTCTAGGCAGCCAGTTTCATGAAGTTGTAGCTTCTACTGTTGCGGAAATTAGAGGTTTACTTCCATTAGTCCAAGATGGAACAGTCCGAGACATTCTTTACGGCCTACCAATTGGAAAATCACAAGTTGCAGAACTAGCCACCATCTTTGACTATTACAAAACCCAAGCACCACAAGGTTTGAATTTTAAGTTGAGAGTATTTGTAGATCACCCAGATCAATTGTCCTTTCTATTGGATCCGCAGCACGGCAAGACCAAGTGGTCAATTTTTGTTAAAACGGATTCGCAAGATAACCGTGCTGGCGTACTCATTGGCTCATGCGAGTTTGACAAGATTTTAGAAAAAATTAGGGATCACCCAGATCAACTGGAGTTGTTTGGTTTTTACGCGCACGCAGGAACAAGTTATGATTCAGAGAATATTGAGTCTGCACGCAAACATTTACATCGCGAGCTTACAACTGTTCAGTCTGCAGCATCTGCTGCGCGTAGGATTTTGAATGGGAATAATGCCGACAATGAAACTCAGTCATTCACACTTTCATTTGGGGCTACACCTACTGCGCATGCCTTATCCGATCCCGACATTGTTAACTTATCAACATCACACCAAGACAAACTAGAACTTCACGCTGGAAATTTTGTTGCCTTAGACCTTCAGCAAGCTTCAACCTCACTTGTTTCTAAATCCCAAATAGCTGGCTGGGTGGAATCAGAAATCTGCAGTTACTACGATCACGCCGAGAGTAGACCTACAAAGGGCCCGGAGTACCTCATAAATGCGGGTGTTTTGGCTTTGACTAGAGAACCCGGCAGATGGCCGGGAATTGCTCATGTCAAGGATCATGACGATTGGATTGTTCAGCGCGTTTCCCAGGAACACGGAATTTTAGCCCAGGCTTTGAAAAATGGACAACCAAACCAACAGAAGCCTTGGAATTTGGGTGACAGAATTGGGCTGTACCCCCAGCACATGTGTATTACGGCTGCCATGCACCGTTTGTATTTTGTCGTCAACGGTGATGATACAATCGTAGATGTATGGGTGCCCTGGAGAAACTGGTAGAGAACTTATTAACAAAAGAACCTCAATTGGTCTGGATTGAAATTTAAAGCAAGACATATTTTTGTGCATTGAAAGAGATGGACCGGTACAGATAAATCATAGCAAACATGTATATTAATAAATAAAAGCTATGCGTAAAAAATGAATAGAATTCGTCAGGCTGTTAATGAAAGAAAAATAAAGGAGCACAGTTTGGTAACACTAAAATCACAAAAATAAGGAAGAAAAATAATAAGTCGTGGTAAAACTCTAGGAGTTTTTTTGTTTTTTCATGACAGTATCAGCATAGGAATTCATACATGAACAGCATGGACAGGGCACTCGCCCGCTCCCTTCCGTGCAAACCAATTCAAGATACAACGCTCGTGGTATATACACAAACATTCTAGTCTGCCCACAGCATCTCCATGCTTAAAATCCTCAAAGCAAATGACACATTCCTCAAGTCCATTAGCTTCTCTTTCGGTAAGTCTGTAGATAATCATCCTGTTGGCACGATGCTGCTTGTCAGGCGACCCAGAGAACTCGGCTTCCTTCAGACAATGAGCAATATGCGCTTCCCGATCTTGAAGCTCTGTATTGGCAGGAAACTTTACTCCACAAATCGGGCAAGTCCCGGATTCATCTAGGTCCGATCCCTCATCATGATCAGATCCAATGGCTAGAGACTCAATAATGGGTTCATATGAATGTTTGATATGGGAAGCTCTAGGTGACGAAGCCATCCCCCCATACGATCGTGCAACGTGAGGTAATGATAGTCGTCCAGCTACAGTAGTAGATGTGCTGGGACTGCTTCTTCTATAATTAGAGTGGCCGGTGTCTAAAGTTCCGCTAGTTGTGGATGGTCGCAGTCGGTCCACCGATGTCGCTGTTGAATATGATGGTCTACGGGACACACGTGTACGAAGAGCATTCCGAATCATTTCCAGCTCTTGCGCACATTCATCGCAAGTGCGATGGGGGATATGCGGGGTTTCCAAAAAAATTTGACTCGGAGGACAAACCACATATGTAGAAGGAAGATAGGTTGTTTTTACCACAGAGCAGTTTCTACAAACAACTCTTCCACATTTGCTAGAATCAACAAGAGCATGTTGGTTAAATCAAACAGAAGAATATATTAAAAATGCATACCGGCAATGATGGCGGCGAAAAAAGAGAGAAAAATTCCTTTCACATAGTGGACAACTCTCTACTTCTTCGTCGGCTTGCCACTGAGGAACACCGTCAGGGACCATCATCCTATTTACAGATGCGAGTGGCGAGGACATTGCAAAAAAAAAAGAGCCAGCTTTAAAAAAAAAGTTAGAAACCAAACTGAGAAGTGAAATACAAGATCAAACGGAACGTAAGAGAGAGGAAAAAGGATACATGAAAGGAGAGAAGAACGGGTCCAGATAAAAATGTTAAAAAGTCTTTAGGGTGCATTAACTCCCAAAGCCTATATACTGTTGCAGTCGCGTGGCTCTCACCTGATAATCCTTAATCTTGCAAACACCTCTTATCTATATATAAAAATACTTAAGCATCTTTAGGGTGCTTTAGACTCCTTCATGTAAAGAATTATTTTTAAAGGTCTTAAGAGTCCAAAGTGGAAAATAGTTGGAGTCAAAACTCTAGAGGGAGGAAAATTGAAAATTTAATAAAATAAAATAAAATGGTTCCTTTATAATATGGAGTAGTCATAGAATACAACTAAATTAACTCCGACGCGATCTCTTCGACTCCCGCTCATCACTGTAGGAAGGCGAGGGCTCACGAGCACTTGGGTTTTCTAGCCCATACGACTTACGATTCTGCTGAACTTCATTTATCATTTGACTCACGCCAAAGGGATCGTCCTTCTCCTCTTTTTCAAATTCAACAGGTCCCTCGCGCACTTCTGTGCTATCAGCACCTTGAAATCCCTTTTTAGCTTTTCCTAGAGTGTCAAAGCGACTTTCTTTAGAGAATCGATCTAGTTCGCTTTGGCCATCATCGTTATCAGGCTGTGCCCCACCACGAGCTCTATAGATTGATTGAACAGCTTCACGAGCTGAAAATAATGACTTATCATAAATTTGATCTTCATTGTATCCACTTCCAAACCCAGTGCTTGAAGATACAGCACTAAACAATCGGGAGTCAAACTGCGATTCTCCTGCACTAGCATTAGAAGGTCTAGCAATACCAAGTGCCACTTTTTCAGAGATATCACGGTTTTGGTCCCTTGCCATAGCCTTAATACGTCGTTCCTGACCCATACGCGAACGTCGCAACTCTTTCTCAGCGTCTCGCTTCTTTTCCTCACGGTAAAGTCGCCGCTTTCGTTCCTCCATGCTTTCATCTTCGCTATCTGAGTGTGACTGACGTGATAAATTTCTACTAGATGAGCCACGATAATTGTTTTCCTCAGCGCGCAGTGGAGACCGTGGTAAGTTACGCGATGAGGGCCTTGGAGATCGTGAAGGGGATCTTGACAAAGATCTGTTTCTTCTTGTAGAACTATGATAACGATTGTTTCGAGCAGACGAGTGCGAGGGTGACCGGGATGGTGACCGTGATGGTGATCTTGATATAGATTGTGGCAGTACTCCCCTGGTTGATCTTTCTCGTTCTTCTCTAGCTTGTTGTGCAAGTTGTCGCAGCCTCTCCTCCTTTGCCGCATTTTCTCTCTCGGCCAGCTTCTGTTGCATAGCTGCTCGCTGACCAATTTCCTCCCGGGCTTTGCGGTCAGCTACTGCAAGAGCTTCTGCTAATTTTGCAAAGTTATCATTTATCTCAGGCGTTTGAAGACGTCGTCCATCCGCTGCGACACGTTTATCTAACGCAATTGTAAAACCTTTTGGATTTTTCCAATTTGATACACTAGGAGGAATATACCAGGCCTCCTGGTCTTGAGCAGTAAGTCTTCTAGGAGGAGATCTTAACACAGGTGCAGGTGGAGAAGGCGGACCACCTGGTACTTTTCGATGCTTAAACTTGGGAGGTGCTAAGGGGTCTTCTTGTACATCCACCATCTTGATGATTCTCTGTCTATGCTTGACATCACTGGCCTCACCCATCATATTACTCGGTGTATATCTGACATACGTGGGCTCGTTGGGCCTACCTCCTATTGATTTTGGTTTAGATGCGTTTAATTTGGCATCTAAAATTTTTTGAATAGCCTCTTGAGTTTTTTCAGCAGTCGATTTCACTACCTCTTGCGACGGCCGCTCGAGCGATATGTCACCATTCTTGACGCGTTGCCTCAACGGTATAAGTTCCTGAAAATTTGTTTGAATAATTCTATTGGCGCTATGTCCTTGCTTGGCGATGGCGTCGTAGTTTACTTTGCCTTCCGAGTTTACTGTCAAAGCAAGAGATTTGCTTGTTTTTTGGGAACTACCCTTCTTGTTTTTGGCGCCTAGATTAAGTGGATACTGGGCAATATGGATTTCGGGGTATCTACTTCAATTAGAATGTTTGTTTAAATGTACAATGAAAACACTTACGCGCCACCATCGCCATAGTCTTCAATATTCTGGGGCTTCCAGTTCTGTCGGTTCCCATATGAGGGGATGTTGTAAGTCTTGAAATAATTTGTAAGCACTAGAAAGTCAAAGCGGTGAATTTTGTCTTACCTTCGCTAAGAGTTCCTTCTGCTGTTCAGTTAAATGGGTCGATATTGTAATTCTAGATGAATTAGACGCTGTACCCGTCGTGCTAGAAGTGTATTTAGGTTTTGGAAGTAATGAACCTATTGACGACATTCTATGTAATTCCAGTCTGCTCCCCTGAACACTATAATTTCAGACTTTGGCCTTGAAAATAAAAAGTGATGAAAAAAATGTTAGATGCAGTAGAGTTTGAAATATACTAAAACCCTAAACCCAATATAGTTAATTGTGGCATTCACGGTTAATGATAGTCTCTGGGTTCCCTTGGGCTACTCTTAGTAGCAGGAAAATGTATATTTCTTGTTTATTTGTGTTCTCTGCTCAATTTTATCCACTGGAAGCTAATTTTTTTTCTGATTTTCTGGGTCCTGACTCCTTGTCAGCTCCAAATTGATGGGGAAATAACTCTCTACTTAATAAGTGAGCGTACTCCGGATCCTCCAGTTCCACAGCGTCTAAAAAACCCACCGTTTCGTAGGAAGAAAAGTACAACGGTTGAACACGCTTAGATCGATGATCCATTGTCCTGACAACTTCTTCAGTAATCAAAATGTACCTAGTCCCAGAATCTTGAAAAGGAACACGCCAGTCCTGCAGCAAATTTTTAAGATTGATATACTCACAAGGGCTATCGTAGTTTGACTCAGCTAGTAAATGATCAATAATAGAAGTAAGACCACGAGCACCAATACCTTTTTCATAACAGTGCTTTGAAATGTGAAAAAGGGCTTTATTGGTGAACTCCAGGCGAACGCCCCATTTGGAAAATAAAAGTTTGTAACGCTTGATGATAGAGTTACGAGGCTCTGTTAGAACTCTTTGAAGTTCCCCAATTGATAATTGCGTTGTCGATACTAACACTGGAATTCTTCCTGCCAATTCTGGAATGATACCATAGTCAACCAAATCTTGATGAGTAGTATAATCGAAAATTGGCACTTCAGTGCCATTTTCAACAATACAATCAACCTTTGTTCCAGGATGTGTAGCTTCTTTGCCGAAAATATCTCGAAGAGTGACTTTAGGCTATATATGCATTAATAGTGTGCCAAAAATAAGTGGCTTTTCCGCTTACCTTTTCAATTTTTGAAAGTTTCTCGAGAATAACATTTTCAAGCCCAGTGAAAGCCCCCATAAAAATAAAAAGAATATTACTAGTATCCACCGTTATAGTATCGTTCTTTGGAGCGGTTCCATATGTGGTACTCATAGACCCTGAGTGACTACCGTAAGGAATATTAAGAGTTATGTTAGTTCCTTCAACAAGTTTCAATAGCGCTTGTTGAACACCCTAAGTAAGTCGTAAGTATGCAAAAAAAAAGGGAAACAGCGTGGACATACTTCTCCGGAAACGTCTCTACGACTGTCAAAGCTTTGCTTTTTTGAAAGCTTGTCAAATTCATCCAGTACGACAATTCCTGATTCTGATCCATGTTAGTAAACAATTTTAGCGCATTGAATAATGAATATTACCAATTCGGTCCACGTCATAATCAGCAGCTTGCGCGAGTCTTTGAATGCAGACTTCGACGTCCTCCCCAATGTAACCAGCCTGAGTCATGGAAGTACAGTCAGAGATAGTGAACGGAACATCCAATGCGCGAGCAAGGACTTTTGCTAGTAGAGTTTTACCGCTCCCTGTGGGGCCTAGCAATAAAACGTTGGATTTTTCTAAGAAGACTTCATTGTCGTCTTCTTGAACAACTTGCCGGAATGATTCTAATTGAAAAAGTTAGCATCATTTTAAAGGAAAACCAAAAATAAAAAAATCCATACTCGGTCCCTTCTCATTTGTCTGAAATTCCATTGCAGCATATTCCTTTTCCTGACGATCCAACTTATCCTCTAACCGCACGCAATGATTGTAAATTGCTACAGAAAAATGTTTTTTTGCTTTCTCCTGCCCAATTGTATACCGGTCAAGGTATGATTTAAGTTCTTTAGGCGATGGTAACCTGCTCCTTTTATGAGTACGATTGGCCATATCCAGGAGATTCTTTGCAGAAGTGGTGTTTTCGCCCGGTACCTTGTTATCATTACTGGAGGCACCTGGATGTCTCTGACCTGAGCCCGAATCTCTGGAATATAGCGCAGAATACAGTTTTTGTGAACGATGAAGTTGCTGTTGTTGAAACCTTCCCGACCAAGCAGATTCATCCCGCTTCAGCGGAATGATGTTTTCGGGGGTAATAACTGGTTCTGATTCTTCTAATTTTGTATCACAGTCTTCGTTTTCTTTTTCAGATTCCGTCGAGAGCGATTCAGACACATTCCCAAGATTTTTACCATTAGTTTCTCCTTTCTGGCTTTTCATCTGACGCGCCCATGTATGGAAATTGGTCTTGGAGGATTCCTTGGCAAAGAATATCTCCTGTGAATTAGAATTGGGATGTCTAAATGAGTTGTGCACATATATTGGAAGCAAATTGAGATGATATTGCTTCAGCAGTTGGTATGATTTAGTAGACTGTTGTAACATATTATTCAGTATTTTGGAAATCAATGCAATCAAATGAGTCAGTGAAGAGTGTTGAGTTCAAATTACGGGGTAAAATTGGGAAGTTGCGTTGAATTAAATCATAGAAACTAAGCGTGATAAATTGAGAAATAACACAACTCGTAAAATTCAAAAACGATGGTGATACTTCCTTATCAACAATGACTCTCTCAAAAAGCTAGCTCAAATACATTCTAATAAGCGAAAAATCAGTTTACTTTTTATAAACCAGAAAACCTATTTTAGCACATTGTGAGGAAGGTTTAAAAAACAGACTTCCGTTAATTCAAACCCACGCTTCGTCAGTCTTTTAATTCAAGCTGACAAAACATTTTTATAATTTTTCTTCCTCCCAATTAGAAAATTCAAAAAAATTTTGTTACTTCAATTCCAACCGTTTTGTTTCATAGGAAAAATATCCCGCTCTCGAAATGGCTCCAGAGGACAAAAAAGGGCGGAGTACGGCTTCTGATTTCTTTTCTACAAATGATGACAAAACGTCTGATGACGAACTTGATGCCTTGGACGATTCTGTCAAAAAGGGATCAAAAGTTGACTTACGATTTACTACATTTTCTGATAACGACGAGGATATTTCTGGGAGTGATGAGGATGACGATAACGTTAAAGGGAAGGTCGGAGGCTCGAAGCTAGGACTGAAGAGAGGTCATTTGGATGTTTTTGGAGATGATGATGACGAAGAATCGGACGAAGAAATTGATGAAGATCTCCTTAAAGCTTCAGAGCAAAAGGATTTCACCGCGGCTGAAGAATTAGAAGGAAGCGACAAGAAGTCAAGCAAAAAGAGGAAGAGCAAGAAGCTAAAATCTTTGACTCCAGGTGAAGTTGAAAAAGTCAACAAGAAGATGAAGCAGACCGGATTGGTCTATTTATCCAAAATCCCCCCATACATGAAGCCAATAAAGGTTCGCCAGATCCTCTCGCGATTTGGAGAAGTTAACCGAATCTTTTTGGTTCCCGAGGATCCTAAAGTATACCAGCGCAGAGTGAAGTATGGTGGTAATAAGAAGAAGAATTTTACAGAGGGCTGGGCAGAATTTGTGAAGAAGGGCCATGCAAAGCTTGCTGCTGACACACTTAATGGAAATATTATTGGGGGAAAGAAAGGAAATTACTATCATGATGATATCCTTAACATCAAGTATTTACACAAGTTTAAGTGGAATAACTTGACTGAACAAATTGCATATGAAAAACAGGTCCGACAAGCCAAGCTTCGCGCCGAAATTGCGCAAGCCACGCGCGAAAATAAAGCATTCGTAAAGAATGTCGAGCGAGCGAAGGCTATTGAAGGTATTCAAGCTAAGCGGAAAGAAAAGCAAGGTCCTTCTGCCAACGTTGAAGAAGACACCAAGGTTAGGCGGGCGTTTGACCAACGGGCAGTGCGAACAACTCGTAGCGATACTTCCAAGCTTTCAGTTGTCAGTGATAAAGGAGTCTCTAGTGTCCTCAACAAAATTTTTTAAGACTCGTTCCAGTTAAGTTGACAGTTTATACATTGAAATTCGTATACATTTGAAAAAAGGAGATGTCATTTATAAATTATTATGTACAATTTTTTACTCGGCTTGTTGGGAAATCGGTGTAAGAGTAATAGCGAGTCTAGAACTATCGATACTAGTGCAAGTACAAGATACTTGTTCCCCAATTTCAAATGGAGTCGCACCTTGCTGAACTTCAACAGCAACAGGGATACCCCAGTTTACACAATAAGCACTTTGGGTCCTGCCTATAGCCCTCGACGTTATAATACATTGAAATGATTCATCATTGGAGGTGCTAGGGGTGTTGAAATCAGATGAAATGATTTGTTCAATTCTTCGAAGTGTCCAGAATAAATTTGATTGTACAGAAGCCCGCTTTAGTAACCCCTGGTTTCTCATAAGCCTTACAGCCATGGTATCCATCTGAGAGGTGTCAAACATGAGGTTTGACTCTTTAAGAAGAAAGCGCTCTATTTGCCAATGACAGAGAACATCTTGAAACCTTCTCAATGGGGAGGTTGTCTGAGTGTAAAGGTCTAATCCAAGAGCTGCGTGCGGCTGTGGATCGACTGATAAACCAGCAGGCCGAACTCTGTTTAGAAGCGAGAGAGAATCCTGAATACTAAGAGATTTTCCAAGTCCCTTGCCAGAAGGCTTCGCTTTTTGTCTCAGCACAATATTTTGGAATTGCTTCTTGGCGTCTGGAGTTCCTAGATTGATCGACTGAGTGCGATAAATGCTTGATATTCCACGTTCTTGTAAATATAACGAAGTTGCATGATTACACATGATCATATGTTCTGCAACAATATCTCGCGCCGTGGACATTTTAGGAAGCGACACGTTGATTTTCAATTTCAAACCATCGGTAGCAACATTTGAACTGCCTGGATAGTTTTGAAGTTTTACAGTTGGCCGAGCGATTGATAAGCCAAGAGCTCCATTCCCAAATCTATACTCAGAAAACGCGGATGCAACCTTGCAAATATTGCTGATATCATTTAGCACTGTTTTGTCAGCATAATCATTTTCTGCAATGATTTTGTCCACTTTGTCGTAGGTAATTTGTACTACCTTTTTAGCTAGCCTCGGTCCCACAACCATGCCTTCCAAGTTAAATGTTTTTGTTTGAGTATCAAAGTCGATTTCAAATGTTAAACACCGGCGGGGCTTTCCATCACTAACGAGTCCTAACTCATTTGTAAACCATTTCGGAAATAATGGTATTACATTTTCGGGATAATAGGCAGTAGAGGTTTGACGATATGCGTGCTGAACTAGAGGATCCTCAAGATTTAGTCCTGAAGCCGGATCAGCAATGTGAATATACACTTTCCAAATTCGGTTATCTGTGTTACCTACAGAGAGGCCATCATCAATTTCGTGTGCACCCGCATCATCAATACAATAGACAGGTAAATCAAAATCTTGCCGTAGTGATTTTATTTTATCAGGGATATAACTTTCCTTCGCTTCAAAAGCCAATTTCTGTGTCCCAACTTCTAGGGGAAGCAATTTGGATTGTGATCGAATAGGATTATCCCATTTCTTGAATACTGAAATATCCTGCAGAAATTCAAAGGCCACAGATGAGTTGATTTCCACATTTGCAAACTTTTGAAACTTTCTCAAAAACATTGCCACAATTGAATGAGACGACCAGTCACTTGCATTTAGGTCGCCAACTGCGTAACGTTTTATTACATTAATGATTTCTTCTTTCGATTTCGAAAAAACAGACTTGGAAGTTGCAGTTGAGGCTGACGCTCCATAGAAAGTACTTGAAATTGAATCCCCTTTGACGTTATTTTTTTCTATAACTTTTTCAAGTTCCTTAACTAAAGAATCATTATTCTTCATAGTGGCACTTCTAAGTGCATCCAAAGCTCTTTTGTGCTCATTCTCAAGGGAAAATGGAATAACTGTCAAGATTGTTGGAACAAATCGCTCATTACGATCGAAAAGCACCTTTGTACTAAACTTGGTCCGCACAGCTGTGAAGATGGCATATAAGACTTCGTTGCTGACTGTTCTTTTCTTCGAACCCTCGGTAGAATGTGGCGGAAAAACGCCCTTTAAGCTTGTGTATTGCTTTTTCGAAACTTTACGAGAATGGCCAAAATACGCATTGGGCTGCTTGGACCTAGTAATCAGAGCTTGCTCTACATACCAAGCTACCTCAAAAAGTGATAAGTTAACCGGTTCGCCCGACTCTTGCATTTCAAGAAAAATGTTCTCAAGTTCAGTAGCCACCTGCTCTGAAATACGCTGAGATGATTCTACAAGAGTCTTGATCTGTGGGCAAAGGAACGATCTGGTATTTTGAGTAACTGAAACCACTGGATGCATTGAATCACTATCGTCAAGCACTCTGATCGTGCTGGCCAGAGACACAGAGAGGGAGCAAAATTGGGGCACCCTAAACACAAAATCGGTTGGATTGGCAAGGACAACAACGCCTTGATGGTCTACTATAGAATAAGAAAATGTGGTAATGTAGTCCGGAATTTGAAGAATAACAGCTACATTACCGCTATTCGTTTCTATGAGATCGCCCTCCGACAATGGGGAAAGATACATTTGTTGATCAGTACCCTTACCAACATTGGCCTTCAAACATTTAAAATCAATGTCTCTAGTATTTATTTTCTCCAAGTAGCTGTTTTTCCGAGTATTGATATCACGTACAATTTCTGCGTATGAACGCGCCACAAGCTTTTCAGGGAATATCTCATTTTCAGTCGTCGGCACAAGTGGAGGTGTAGTTGAAGATTCTAAAAAAGTAGGGCGCAGTACATGAAAATTAGCTACTCGACCTACCAACACATATGGGGGTCTGCAGGCCACTTTTCTCAGCATTTCAGAAAGGTCTATTTTTTTTTCGTACTGTGTTCACAGTGCTTTTCAAAAATTTTCACAATATTCCGTTCTGAAATTCTGGGCTTGTCCTAGTTCAGAAAATTGTATTACGTAACTAAAATATTTACACACCTAGGATAATCAACTCATACAGACTATATTTGGTATATATTAAATTTGAGAAAGTATTACATTTTTCAGTTATAATTCTTACGTATGAAGGTAACGCATTCAAGGCAATAATTGATGTATTAACTGATTTAGTTATTTCAAAGAGAATTCAATTTTAAGCTGGTTTGTTAGCGTAGATAAGGACTAAGCGATTTGCGGGATGATATCGATCAGCTTGGTCTACAAGAGGAGAAACCTTGAAGCCATCTAATTCGTCTGGTGTCATTTCGCAAAAGGAATGGTACAGATGATCGGCAAAATAAAGAGAAACAAGATCAGTGAGATGACCAACTTGACCTCCCCAACCCCGGGGTAATGCAATTAGAGACATTTTGACCTTTTCAAAGCCGGCCTTGTAAAGGTGATTGGAGATTCCGGCACTCGAACTGTGCTCCAATCCTTTCTTTCCAACACTGTCTTGTAAAATGCCCCACCAAAAAGTGTCAGAATCATTACCGTTCATTAGGCAAAAGTCAGAAACCGCTATTTCAACAAAACCACCTGGCTTTACAACACGAAAAAGTTCACACAATGCGTCGTGCCACTCATCTTTCTTGACAAAGTACCATAAAGATTTTGCGCTGATAACATCGAATGTATTGTCATCGAATGGTAGCTTTTTAAATGAATGTCCTATGCAGGGTATGTAATTAGAAGGACCAGCCGACTCGGGGATGTGATTTTTCGTAGGCTCAGTATCCCAGGCTGGGTCGATGCTGTATCTGGATGGAACTGACGAGGGGGAAGAAGGTATCGAAGGAATAGAATGTATTGAAGGCATCGAGCCAATAGAAGTATTTGATATTACCGAACTTTTTCTTTCTCTCGACCGATCTGAGGGGTATCTAAAGACATTCTTGATAGGACTAGTGACAAGTCTAAGACCATAGACCATAGCTTTAGGAAAATCCAAGGCTAATTGCCAAGACCAGGGCTCCTTAAATACACCCTGAAAGTCAAGAATAATACGACTTCCTGATGTATTATGTTCTGCTGACGCGAAGGGGGAAAAAAGTAAGTTGTCTTTCATAACATATCTGAAAGCCATCATTGTCCAAAGGTCAATGATATTTGCCGAGCTATTTGTTTGCGGTAGTCGATTGTTTTGCAAAAAGGCTTCCTTCCGAGCCAGTGCATATACTAGAGAGTCTGACTGTCTGCTGTTCGATGCAAACGTGTAAAACCGAGACCATACTTCCGACTGAGCGCTAGATGCCTTTCTCCTTTCATCCATATGGCCCATACCACTACCACTACCTGACGTAGCAGTGTAGGAAATTGAAGTTATACTATCCAATTTGATGGCGCGATCTTAACGAAAACTTAGAAAGAAATGAAATATAGGTTGAGGGCAGCCAATGAGCCGAAAAATTTGCTTCATTCGCAGAGAGACTCAAAGTACAAAATTGCGCCCCTGAAACCGTGTTGAGGCTGAAATATAAAGAGTGATTCAGGAACTCTAGAACTTGTTTATACCTCTGTAGCAAAGCAACGACGACTCCGATGATCAGTGTACTGTTAATAAATTCAAAATATTTTGCCAAGTGTGATTATAAAATCGCACGTTCAAAAGGATTGCTTGATAGAGCGGTCAGAGAATTGTGTGGTGAAATTTTAACCTGAATGTCGCAGGATAAGGAGACGGTTCTTGTGGTGGTGGCTCCGTGTTCAGGGAAATTGACAGGGTCGTGTTTTTCGGTGTAGGGCTGATGAAATGAGTAAATGTCTGCCGTCGCCGGGCGGCTTTTGACGCTTCTTGCCGTCATAACCCTTACCCTTGTTAATCTAGAGAAAATTAGCTGGGAAAGAGACTTGTGCAACAGCTGCTGGTGGCTTGAGAACAGTTGTTCCCTCCGTCTTAAGGCTCCGGGCAAACCAAATTCAGAGGGCCAGACGATCTGCTAAACAACTCGTTTGAAATAATTTTGCGACAGTTATTGTTGCACCTTTTGATTTTTGAATAGTGTAGACGGATTTGTCGCATCTCTTTCATTTTGGCAAATAGTTGAAACTTTGAAGAAGCAATGGAATTTCGCACTTGCAATATAAGAGGTTTAGGACTGAAGAATCATTTTGTTATTAGCTCGAGTTTAGAGAAAAAAATGTATCTATAAACCGTAGAATTAATATAGTTGTAGTTCGGAGGAATGGGATTATAACAGTAGTATTCTGGCCAAAGTAAGAGAAGTTAAGAAGAGACCTAAAAAATGAAGAAATGATTTAAAACGAAGTCGCAAAATTTTCTTAATAATTGAACACTAGTTCACAGAACAAACTATTATCAGCTAGGCTTGGGAAAAACGGAACTTCTTTAAACGAAGAAGTCTGTAAGGCGTGGAACAATCGGATTTTCTATCAGAAAAGCAGAAATATGGTCAGTATGAAGTCAATTCAAACCCTTCTTTGAACTGGCTTTAATATTGTGCAGATTTAACTGCAAGCTTCCCTTTTACTTAGACCCCAGTCCTATACAGGCTTAAATACATTGGTAGCATTATGAATTTGTTATTCAAACTCTTCGATTCTTCAAGGGTCAGTCAAAAATAGCTTGCTTAGGCTTGATTGTTAATTTTTTTCGCGCTTTCGTAGTCATGCCCTTAAACGTAATGCACAGGTTATTGCTAATATTGTTTATTGCAATGATTAGTGAACGAGGAAAACGGGAATACAGAAGTCATGAAGGGTGCAAAGACAAGTATAATTTTGATAAAGAAATAAGAGGAATGGGGGTTGTTTTTTTGGAAAAACTTGATTTCTCAGTTAATGGATAAGGCCAATCATAAATTTCAAATCATCTGTGGTAAATAGAAGTAAGGCAAAATACTCTGTTTGCAGAAACAATAGCATCCTTGGCCATGTAGGAAAAGACAGAGGTAGCTCTACACAGGATTTCAGTTGCAAAAAGTGGGCACCCTTCATGTTCTTCACGAAACATACTAGTTATATCTAATCATCACTTAAATGCCCTTATATTAGGAAACGAACACTTCATTAAATTCGCATAGAAAACTCAAAGAAGATTTAGTAGAATAGAACCCATCAAGTTTTGATATGCTAGAGTCTATTTCGTCGCTACATGCACTGGCTTTTCTGAGCCTCTGATTCTGCTAAAGCATCATAAACTTGCTAAAGGGTACCAAATTGCCTTCGAGTATTTTACGCTCTTAAAACTCCAAGCCAAGTTTGGAAGATTAAAACCAAATTCAATCTAAACGCGGCGTTATAACCGGAGAGAATGGTAAAAAAAAATTGATTTATGCGTTTAAAAGTTCATGTTAAATATGGTATTCAAAGGAAGAGAAAAAACCATTCGTCTGTTCAGGCCCAAAAGAGCGGATGTATCCTACTTTCCAATTCCAATTTGGAGTTAAAAAGAGATACTTCTAATGCTAACCGTCGGATTAACGGAGAACAGAGCTAGGCCACTAAAAACGGTACCACGGCTATAAGCCCTAAAATTTTTGAAAAGCTCTAGCGTTTTGGTAAACAAAGAGGGTGAACTCTTTTAAACTAATTCTCTGCCAAAGTTTTGGCAGCCAAACGTTTCAAAGATTTTTGTACGATTGGATTAAATAAACATGTGCTAAGTACAGTTTTAGGACAAAATGACTTGAGTTTGTGGCTTTAGAAGTTTCAACCTTTTTAAGCAATTTTTTCACAAATTCAGGCATTTTATTTGCCATCTGCCATTTCGTATGCAATGTTCTAATCTTTCTTGCAAACTGATGGATTGACTCCCAAAATTTTAAACATGGTTGAGCGTTAGAATCAAAACACTTCTATTATGTTCATGTTCAATTCCATGAGAGTTATTGCAAACTCCAATTCAAATTCATAAAAATAATTGACAAAATAATAATAATAATAATAATAATAATAATAATAATAATAATAATAATAATAATAATAATAATAATAATAATAATAATAATAATAATAATAATAATAATAATAATAATAATAATAAT
>JAKVQY010000327.1:0-16341 GCA_030463045.1 Geotrichum macrosporum
GAGAAGGAAGTGTACACTAGATTGCTTAAGAAAGGTACATTTCTACTCAACCAACACTGCCGCGTGAGAGCGTGGGAACAGAAAAAAGCCCGGGCCCCAATGCCTTCCTCACCAGGAGGTATATCGAAGTTTGTTCAGTGCAAAGCTAAGGGTCCCCACTCCAAACGGTACCTTTTCGTCTCATCATCAGCTCTCTACAACTGAGGATCTGGGAAATCTGGGAATCTCCGTGAAACTGTCAAACTAGTCCCGAATCTGACAGACCTAAAGGTACGCGGGTCAGAGTCGTTATTGTTCATGAGCCCTAACCCACTATGTCAAAAAAACATTAGGACTCATAAAGCCCACTATTTTTGTTTCATGGAATCGTTGAAAAGTCAGCATTGGTCAAATTCACTGTGCACGATCGCCGAGAAATAACGAAAGGAAAATAAATAAAGAAGAATAAATGAAAATGAAAATGAAAATGAATAAATAAAAGGTACAGAGATAAACGTACTTTTCCTGCAAATTAGCGTAAACGACAAAATTCCCACGTGCTGAAATTTACTTGAAATCTTCTATCAACAGTACATTTGAGTATTATGTCACGTCATAGTAGAAGTATGTCAAGTACTAAGGCTATAGTATATTCAAGTCTGGGAGTTTAAAAAACAACACCAAAAAAAAGGTTTTTAAATTTTTTTTTATTAATCGTCGTCCGCTAAATGGCCATAACGACTCCATTTCCAGTTTATGAATATTACAAATTTACTAAAGTCTTTCAAGTTTTTAAAATGTAGCTCGCAGTGCTTCCACATTACTCATAAAGTAATTCATAATGCCTCCAAATGACCTTAAGTATATTTTGCGTTGAACGGCCAAGTGGAACTGATGCACAGCAAAGCTTGAAAAGTTATTCTAGGCACATTTTTGAATTCAAGCAGGTATGGAGAATAACCAGATGAATCTTCGATAGTGCCAAATAAAAACAATATAAAAGTATAATAGATGATTGGAAAGAAAAAAGAAAAAAAAGTATTATATTTAACTAAATAAATATATACTTGTTGACTTTTCACGTTGATTAAAAAAAAGTCCCGAATGTCAAGATATAGTAAAGTGTCAAGTCTCGGTGAAGGAAAAAAAATTCGTGATTTTATAGTCCCAGTAAACCCTAAGTTACCCGACTAAAATAACTAGGGTTTTTGAGTCTCCATTGATGAAAAACCAAATCCTCTTAGATGGTGTCAATGAAATCGTGTAACAAATAATAATAATAATAATAATAATAGTAGTAGTAATAGCATTAATGATGGAAAAAAACTCCTATCGTCTGGAAGAATCCGCATTCATCTTGTAGCCATTGAGCAATCCCTTTAATTTTGCTACAATCTCTTGTGCTTCCGACGCAGTTCTTGCCTCCAAATCATACCGTTTGGAAACTCCAGTATTAGGCTTCATAATGCTCACCTTGAAATTAGTCGGGATCTTGCTCGACTGCTTACATTTCACCACCTGAGAAATGTGAAACGAACTAGTTTTAGGCGCGTAGTCGTACCATGCACGGTCATCAGACGGCATGATGTGAACATACTCTCCGTCAAGAGCCAAAACTCGCTCGTGTCGGCTAATAAACGACATTGGCTGCCGCCGCCAAATTTTGTACTTTTGAAATCCGAGAATGCTACTCAAGCTTTCCGGAAGATGTAGCGTGTTGCTCTTCGTAGCCACAATAGGAGGAACCGCAGTAGAAGTCGAGTTTCTCGAGGTTGCAACACTCCCGGATAACCGATGGTGCGCGGCTGTAGATGTATTTGCTGCAGCGCTCAACATGCCATTGACAACTGAAAAACGACTGCCAGAAACTGACGTACGCGCATGATCGCCCGCTGTTCGTCCCGTCAAAATGTTTGGCGTCGACAACCTCCGGTCAGTAGAACTACCAACTGGCAAATTAACCGCAGAGCCTGACTTTTTTAACGCATTAATAACTGGCAGTTCCGCAAACCCATTAACTTTATTGACAACCCGGCACGGCGTAAGCTCCATGTTATGTTGGTGGCCCTCTAGCGATTTGATACTAGTCGACGCAGGAATAACAGTTCGTGATCCCGCAATCTTGAAAGCATATTGGCTACAGTCCAGGCCCTTTTGCAAACAAACAAGAAACAAAATCTCCCCAATCGTCTTTTGCACATTGACCTCTCCGGACCAGTACACTTCAGACAGCATGTCATCAAACGGGTATTTATAAACCCTCAAAACAACGTTTTCCGTCGTGTCTCTTGACTCAGCAGTAACCGTGCTTAATGAGTCTGGCAAACGCGGCTTCTTTGTCCGCCGTGTCGACGGCGTGATTTTCTCATACTCAGTCACTTGGCTGGGTGTAGCTTCAACCAGTGCAAACTCGTCAAACGAATAAGCCGACAACAACCTGGTGCGATCCAGCGCAGGAAAGTCTTCGTCTGGCTCACCGTCATCCTCCACAATTCGCAGTGTCCATTTGTTGGCGTTGCAAAAGTCCTCAGACAACACAGGTGTTCGTTTTTCTTCCATGTAGCAATACAACGCAAACCCAATTGCCGCCGAAACAGTCACATCGGTGCGTACAACCACGTCCCAAGACTTGCGAGGCTCACTACAAGACGGCATAAACATTTTGACACGCAACGGCTTTCGCTCAGACTTACCAGAAGCTCCCACATACTCTTCTAAAGGATTGTCAAACCCCGATCGTTTGTCCTTAATTTGACTCGACAGCAGTGACGACACCGGCCCCACATGCGCTACCTGTTTTTTCAAAATTGGACCAAGACCTCCCAGTCTTTCAGACCTCATTTTGAGAGATTTACTGGAAACTGAGCGCGGGATCGGTGCGTTTGGTTCTCGAAGTCCCAAGCCAATCTCAAACTTTTCTTGCGCAGCAAGATTTGCGTCTGAGTATGCTTTTAACAGTCCGTTTGCTCCCGCCGTACTGGTATTTGCCGATGAGGTAAGAGGAGTGCTGGGACGTCGCGAAGAACTTGTAATGAGAAGATCGGGCGTCAAGCGGCGATCACGACTCCCGCTCCCATGGACATTTGGTGGCGGCGTCATGTTCCCGCCACAACCAAGTGGCGCAAAAGGTTTGGTGGGGACACTCATGCGGCGCGGATTACACGCTGCTCCAGGTGTGCTAAGACCCGCATTGTCAAACGATCGCTGCTGGCCAAGTGTCCTTTTGCCACTATTAATGTTGTTTTGTTTCCGCAAAAGTTTAGGTGAACCATTTACAGACGGTGGTCGGCTGGTCGAGCCCATGGAGCCATCGTCGGTACCCGTCGGTGTTGACGGCGTCAGCTTGATTTGCCGTGCAGCCAGTTCAAAATCTTCCTCCAAATCACTGTCGTCTTCTTCACTAAGACCTGAAAGAATGTTCGGCCCCGAATCCTCCTGCTCATCATACAGCTTCTCGGTGCTCACGACATTGACAGGGTCCTGCAAAAGACCCAAAACGCTACCAACCGCATGATGATGAAAAAACTCACCGCTTAAATCTGGTGAGTTACGAGCAAAAACGGGGTCCAAAGGTTCGTCTTCGTCACTATCAGTGTCTAGATTGTCTTCATACGCGCCTTCGCCAAATGGCTCTTCATGCAAACTGTCAAAAGTTCCCTCGTCGGAGTAATATTCATCATCAGAAAAGTCGTCGTCTTCATCAAAGTCCTCGCGAGTCGAAATAGTGCTAGGATCATCTAACGGATAACTATCCGAGTAATTGTCCCTCGCCGGCGAAATATTAGGTTCCATGACCATTGCTTCTGTCATGGCAGGAAGTGTAGAAGCCCTTGGCCGCATGCCTCTAATTTTGACGGACTTGGCCCGGCTGGGTCTTGAATCACTTTCCAATCCAGATTCAGCCTGTACTTTGTAGATTGGATTGGCCATTGCTTTCAAGGCCTCTGTTGATACTTTTTCCAATCTCCCGCGTTTTTGACGACGCAAAGGAAATGTCCGCTCAGAGAGTGTTGTAGTTGGAATCGGAGGTGACGCCGACTCACAGTGCGCAACCACTGATTGCGAGGCCCCATTGAGTCGCTTTGCGCCTGTCTTGACGTAGTATAAATGTGTAGCAGTAATCACTCTGTTGCCAATTCCATCGTTGAAGTTCTCCAAGTATGAAGCTCTCAAATGGCCAAGAATGTAGCTATTTTTGTAAAAGAAAAAAAACAAAAAACAGTTAGTAAAAACCTGGCTCCAAAATAGAAATTAATCGCACTTACTCCTGTTGTTGTAACAGCGACATGGTCAGTTCATAATACCCACAAGAAAAACCGAGGGAAACCAAACTGTAGACCCTGGGGCTTTACTTGAAAGACAGAAGCGTTGAGAAAGGCAAGCGCAGATTATAGATGTCAAATATATATATATATATGACTAATCATCACGTGAAACTGAATTTGTCAAAAGTTTGGACCGTAAGTGAAATTTTAGCTTGTAGCAGAAAAACAGGTGACACAGGAAATAAAGAGTCTCGGGTGGCGGTCCCGAGCGAGGTGTCCAGTGTTGCTAACTGATTTGCTTGCATGTTCCAAGAATTATGGCTTGTGTGTGCGCGTTTGCGTGTTTGCGTCTGTGTACTCATGCTTTTGGTTTATTTCTGGTGAACTGAGCAGCTTCTTACTATATTCCTTGCAAGAAACCAAGGTGTATAGAAACAGCTGTTTTTTTCCTTCTTCCTTTTCCTTTTGAAGAATAAGCACTATACCGAAGCTGTTGAAATGGCAAAAGTACAATAAGGGTCTTCTATATCAGGCATAAACAGAAAATTGGATCAGTTCTGAGAAAGGGTTGCGCAGCTTTGCATGTTGTAATTCGAGTCTTTTGTCCTCACTTGCATCCCATACTTTTAAAGTCATTTCAAAACAATCCAAAATTCATGACAAACTTCATTCTGAAGCAGTTTATCAAAATTTGACCCGAAGGTTTTTTTTTTTGCTAGTGTAGGGAAATATGTCATTATCGGATTTTTCCAGGCGCCGGATTAATTAATGACACATTTAAGCCGTGCGTGACTTTTGTCCAACCAAAATTATTGAACATGGAACGATGATGAGACGACAAAAGTTCTTTTTCCACGTTTTTGTTTAGCTTTATTTCACGCAGGAAGAATTAATGACTTGATGATTGCATTGGAAACATCAGGTGCAGCCCTTTTTCCGCCAAGTCTCTCTTCTTTTCCAAATGATTCCAAAGGTTATAAATATGAGTTGAATATTCTTCCTTCCGACTCTCTTTTTTTCTTTCTCTTCTTCACTGCACTTTGCATACAAACAAATCATCTTCTCTTCACTTTTCAATTCTCACGCTCAATAAAAAAAAACAATCTTCAAAAATGGTTAAAGTTGGAATTAACGGATTCGGCAGAATTGGACGCATTGTCCTGAGAAATGCCCTTGAAAACCCTAATGTCGAGGTTGTTGCCGTTAACGATCCCTTCACTGGAACTGATTACGCCGCCTACATGTTCAAGTACGACTCTACCCACGGCAGATTCAACGGTGAAGTCGTTGCTACTGAGGATGGTCTTACAATCAATGGCAAGCACATCAAAGTGTTTGGTGAGCGCGACCCTGCCAGCATTCCTTGGGGCTCTGTCGGCGCTGACTACGTTGTTGAATCGACCGGTATCTTCACTACTACCGAAAAGGCATCTGCCCATTTGGCCGGTGGTGCCAAAAAGGTTGTCATCTCAGCTCCTTCTGCTGATGCTCCCATGTTTGTCGTGGGCGTCAATCAAGAAAAGTACACTTCTGATCTTCAGGTCATATCTAACGCTTCCTGCACGACCAACTGCCTGGCCCCCCTAGCTAAGGTTATCAACGACAAGTTTGGAATTGTTGAAGGCCTCATGACCACCGTTCACTCCATTACTGCCACCCAAAAGACCGTAGATGGCCCCTCTCATAAGGACTGGCGCGGTGGCCGTACCGCCTCCGGTAACATTATTCCATCGTCTACCGGCGCTGCCAAGGCTGTGGCTAAGGTCATTCCAGAACTGAATGGCAAGCTTACCGGCCTAGCCCTTCGTGTTCCCACCGTCGATGTTTCAGTAGTTGACTTGACTGTTCGTCTTGAGAAGGGCGCCTCCTATAGCGAGATCAAGGCTGTTGTCAAGGAAGCTGCTGAAGGTCCTCTCAAGGGAGTTCTCGGATACACTGAAGATGCCGTCGTTTCTACTGACTTCCTCGGTGATACTCACTCTTCCATCTTTGATGCCTCTGCTGGTATTGCAATTAACGAAAACTTTGTCAAGCTCATTTCATGGTACGACAACGAGTATGGATACTCAGCCCGCGTTGTTGACCTTCTTGTCTACATTGCTGGTGTCGACGCTCAGGCTTGAGCAAGCCACTCAACCCCATAATGAATAGTAACGTAATTTAATATAGACATTTCACTCTCATTCCTTTGTATACGTTTGAAACTTGTAAACTTTTTCACTCACTCTTAAATGCCCATTATTTGTCATAATTGCTGTATTCATTATGTACTCAAGAGTATAATAAAAGTAAATCGTCAATGTGAGTGGTTTTATTTCTCTTCCTTGTAGTCGGATCCCAGCAGTTGACTTGAATCTGTTAGCACTTTGACCAAAAAAAAAAAAAAAAAAAAAAAAAACAGAAATAACACAAGTAAAAAAAAAAAAAAAAAAAAAAAAAAAAAAAAAAAGAGCCAACGTCATAAGTAATAAAAATGATAACTTTCCTTTTCCTCATTATCCACACGAACTCAACGAATCAATAGTTACTGAGTGTTTTGCCTTAGCCAGGAATATAGGCCCTGTTCATAACTGCTATTTCTCGACACAGCACTGGCCAATCCACCTCTCTTAGCCAGCCCTTACCGCTTCGCCGATGCTTTTCTTCCCATTTCATGAGTTCATACATGAACCGCAAATGAGGTTGAATAATCACATTTAGCCTGCGAACTCTCACGAATAAATAAGCTCTGGGGAGCCCGACACCAAGACGTTTCATGACTTCGGCAATGCAAACCGTTGCAGAGCGTGACACACCTACGCGACAATGTACAAGGGTAGGTTCGCCAAGTCGAAATCCTTCATCTAAGAAATCAATGCATCTGCTAAGGGTATCAGTCAATGGATCCATCCCGTCATCCTGGATATTGTCAATGTACATGACCTTTGACATGCCAGAGTATGGTTTGTCGTAAAAATGTACTGTAATTTCTTCGTCATTCGCAAAGGCTTGTTCGTCGTACCTTACCCAAGATAGCGTTTCGCCAACACTAATAACCCGCTTGATGCCTATCTTGCTTAGCATCTCAGGGTTGTCAGCATGTACCAGGGATCCCAAGTACAAGTGAGAAAGAATGCGAGAGGGAAAGCTGCCATCCATCTTCTTGAACCATTCCTCACATGTATCCCAGGGATCGATAGTAGACAGGTAGTCCAAGTCACGCTCGTTGTATTCAGCTCCAAAATTTTCACCGTATGAGCTGCCTGGAACTGCCGGCGAGTACTTCAATAGAATTGCTTGGAGAGACAAAATAATTGAAGAATCACAGGGAAAGGAAAAAAATGGCCGGTTATACTTGCAATGTAGATCAGTCCACGCTTGAGAGGCAGTAACTCCAGTTGAGTATATAATGTAGGCTAGTCCCAGTAAAGACGTTTCGGTGTAGCCGTCGTTGCAGAATATTAGAGTGCCAGCACCAGACCCTTTATGAACGGTTTTGCTTCTAACATACAAAAGCTTGCAGACATTAACAAAAGCGTACATTTCTTCTTCTGAGGGAGGAAAGTAAAACTGAGCAGCAGATGATGGGAAATCAATCATGGTTCCATTCCATGTCTTATCAGTATTATTTTCAGAAGTATCCAATTCGGCTTGTGCCTCCCTGATAAGCTGATCTAACATGGAGACGGCTGGAAACGTATAATGTGGACCACAACGAACGTAGCAAGTCCAATTGCGGGTGAGTAGAGACTGCTCTGCTACCTTTGCTTCCTCCTCCGATGTTTCTTCTGATAAATAGTCGTACACAAGCTGGGCATGTCCCTCAATGTCGGAAGTGTTTCCAAGCCAAACGGCGCCACCATTATCAGACTGAGGTCCAATTACTAATGCACTGGACATCATGGACATTTCAATTCCCTCATGAAATAGAAAATTTGAGTCCCAGTTCTTAAGCCGCAAATCGTTTTCATCAACTTCAATTCCATCTGGTGGAATGGCAAGAATATGAGGGGCGTCGCTTACAAGTTGTAGAATATTGTCCTCTACGATGCAAGTCATGAACTTTGGAAGACCCGGAGTCAGTTTGCGAAAAGACTCTTGCGCTTGAGATATTAACCGGGCAAATCCCAAGAGGTTATCGCGTTCCAACTCGTCAGATACGTAAAGAATAACATCAGAAACGGTAGACCACTTAGCAACTTGAATTTGAAAGTTTCGCAGAGAAATGCCTTGTGTAGGATCTAGATTGAGAAACTTGGGGAGGTATCGGGTGAAAGCAAGGTCCTCATGAATATCTTCCAGCGAAAGGTCGTCATTGTCGAGTTTAGGTTCCAAGATTTCATCTGGATAAGTTGTTCCAATGATAGTACCCCTGGTGTTTTTTGGTCCCACCTTTACAACAAGCAACCCCCTGGTGTTGGTGGGAGTTCTTAATACAGTAGAGTCCAGCTGATCTAAGCAGAATGGCGGACCTCCTCTAAGGAAAGCACGTTCTTTTTCTTTGCGTGAAGGATCCAGAAAAGCTCGTTGGTTAACGTTGCTTTCGTGCAGTCCGTGCAGCCATGGAAATAGTGAGTCAACATTAGGAAGCGGCGAGGAGTAGTGATAGTCAATGGCACTAGCCAACTGGTTTGAAGAAATTCCATATACTTGAGGGGAGGTAGATATTGTATTTGCAAGCACAGATTCGGAAAAAAGTGGATGGGCCTTATCAAATAGAGGAGGAGACTCGATTGAGGGTGACGGATCTACTGATGATTGCGGAGGCGACGGAAGTGTATCAATATTAGTATTAGGATGAGCTAAGGGCGATATAGGCGTGGATCTCGCCGGAGGAGATGCTGGAGGAGTTGCTGGTGCTGGGGATGACACTGGAGATGGTGATGTAGCAGATGCAGGCAAGGAAGAAGTACGGATAGGGATGCCCTGGTGCTCAGTCTTTGTGGCCTTCCGTCGCTGGGGGTGAATGTAAGAAACTCCATCGATAGCCTCATCTAGTAAGAATCCAGAGATCGGTGTTGCCATTGATGGACCGGTATTAATATTAACGATTAAAGGGTAATGCAAAAGGCGCGAAAGCGAAGGAGCAAAATATGGCGAGTATGAATAAAGTCAGCTTCTAGAGAGTATGCTAGGTGAAATTAGAGATGAAACAAAATCTGGCAGTATATACGGTTGGACAGAGAGAGAGAGAGAGAGAGAGAAAGAAAGGAAAAAAAGAGAATGGGCTGAGAAGAAAAAAATTGAAGGAAAAAAAAGTGGAAATTGACGAGAAAGCAAGTTCTATGACATTGGACTTGTGGTGGTTTTTTTGTTGCAACCTTCTTTAATTTTGTTTTTATTCTATTTCGATTTTTGTATGAGGATATCAGAGAGTTGCATTGCGATATGGGTTAGGGTATAGAAGTGCGGAGTAACATGTGCTGCCCTTGCCCTACCTGCATGGAACTCGATAAGAAATGCTCTCTGACAAAACCAACTCAAAAAAAATAAACAATAATAATTTTAAAATTGCACAAACTCTTAAGCTGCTGAAGGCGATGAAAGAGTTTAAAAGACAAAGATAAAAAACATTGCTTAGAGCTGCCTTGGCGGGATTTCAATTTTTTTCTGCGATATCAAGGCGTGGAAAACCCAAATTATTGTTGATGTAGAAGAAAAAATAATAGAGATATTCCCTTAGGCGACTTGGAATTAAGATAATTGAGTTTCGTAGCTTAATTCTTGTAGTAAACTTGAAGAGCAGATATTCAGGAGCAGTGCGTTCAAAGATCCAAATTCTTTACAAATACAAATTGGATTCGACGTTTAAGTCCTAGCATTCACGAGGGAGGGGATGATAAAAGTGCTGGAATATGTCTGAGATTACCCGAGTAATACTAAGTAGCTATTTTAAACTAGATTATGTTGCAAACTTTTGTAAACTTTTGTAAACTTTGGAAAACACAGTTGATTGTATTTTGGACAATTGATCTGGATGGCCACGAAGCCAGTCGCGAACTTTCTTTGAAATTAAACTGGAGCCCCTATAAGCGTCGACCTCTATTTCAGTAATGGCTTTCCTGTTAATGCTTAAAAACTATAATAATATTTTATACAAACTTCTCTTTCTACGCCCGTAATTCAATTTTTTACTTGAAAATTTGACAATAGTTTACTCTTATATACTCTGAGTTCTGTGTACATTTTTCGGAATGACTTGAAACCAAGTCAAGGTTGAGTTAGTGCTTTATTTACAACTCGTACATTCACTCCATGTCTTTATTGATTCTACAAGTCGACCTTTTAAAAATAAAGAGCCAATTGCATCTTCTTGTGATTCTTGAATGTTTCATGAAATTCACTGCGTTTTTTAAAAAGTAAAATTAAGCAGAGGTCATAATTTTCAAATCAAGTTTGTGGTTAACGTGCATCTATAGTCTTCTTTTCTGGATATAATACTTTTTCAGTAGGGTTTTGAATGTATCAGTTATATTTCCAATGCGATGGAGAAAATGACAAAGAATAAAAGAATGAAAACATTAAATTATGGAAAGAGGATTAACTGAGAAAGCAGTTACAATTTGAAAAAAACAACAACAACGATTATATACCTGGTGGCACGAAATAACGTTAATTTCCTTCTATAAATGGTCAGAATTAATTTATTTTGGCAATATTTAATTACGAGAAGGAATTCCGGTGCTGGTTGCACATATTGTGTTAATTGACGAGTTATTCTCTTTTTAGATCTTAATAATGTCAGCCGGTAAGAGGCTTAAAGTTATACCGTTGACCCCAAAGTCGGCTCGTTAGCTAGAAATTATCGGCCCCAAACTTGAGAGTGTTAATAATATGGCATTACGGATGGTGGCTTCCGAAATTGATTGGAGAGTAGTGTGAACGGATGTCAAGTTTAAGCTGAGTCCTTATCGGCGAAATGGATTCGTATGCGAGCTGGGCAGCCACATCTCGTCAGCCGCGTCTTAATTTTTGAATGCATCGTCATTTAAACTTGGCCATTCTTTTAGCAGAAGGATTCCTGCTTGAAGGAAAGAAAACTGCGAATTGCCGGAGCAGATGTCTGAAAACACTTTGACGATGGCTTCATCAAATTAAAATAAAATATCTATGATATGTGAAGCAGTACCGCAGACGTTATATTGGAAAGTGTCATTCTCCACATCATTGACATTATGTAAACTATTTATTAAAAATTCATATCTTACTATATCTTCTTCTTATTCATAAATTTATTTATTCTTGCTGAATAGTTGCTTTCCTTTTTGAGCTTGAATGCCCTGCAGTGTTATTGTACGTGAGGTCCAGTGTCTGTTTCCACATAACGGCCCACACATTATTAGCCTCCTTGAGTTTTTATGGACTGTAAATTAGATTAATTTTCGAGTTTCTAGCTAGTTCAAGCTGCTAGATTTCCAAAATTCTTTTTCTGAGAGTGACCTCTATTGTTTCCAGGCCTACGGGTAGATGTGTATAACCTGTCAATCCAATCTTGTCCCAAGACACATTTATGCGGCGCCAAGTTCATAAGAGTAATAATATCTTTACTGTCTTCAAACCACTTGGCTGCAAGCAGCTCGTTTTCCAGACTCTCTTGGCTTTGTCTCATCGAAACGTTGGACTTTGTAGGAACCAATGGTGAATTTTGTCGAATCTCAGGCTCTGAGAGCTGCCCAGAATGACTTCTTGCGGATAATGGAGCGGAATGGACACCAAATGCGTTAGACGTGGTGGCTGGTGGCTGTTGATGGTGCTTTAGTTTTTGGATTTGCTCGCGCTGTTGTTTGAGCTTATTAAAGGCACTCGATATACCTCTTGTTGCACATTTATCCTGTGAGTTCTGAAACTTTTTAAAATTGTCAATTGTCTCTTGATCATTTGACTGTTGTCGACCTAACTGGGTTGGACTTAAGTCTGAAGGGTCACAACTGTCTTTCGGAATCAATTCAACGTTCACGCAGACCCTATTATGTTTAGACTCTGCATTATAGACTGGCGTAGCTACTATCTGGAAGGAGACTGATAAGAAATTCGGTTGTGGTGCACCACCCGGTAACGAAGATGGCGTTGTTGTTTCTCGAATAATGGTATCCATGTCAATGAAGGAACGAGGAAACTTAGGATCAATAACAAGCTCAAACTCATGTTTTTCACCACCTTTAATACAGATCGTTCCCATATTGACAAGATAATTGTGAGATGATTTGATTCGTTGAATTGGGTCGGATTTCGGCTTTCGACTACGAGGAACAATAAAGTCCAATACTGAAACTCCCTTTTGTTTTTTTGGTGTAGCTGCCGTGGGCAAACTAAGCATTGCGGACTTGGACTTCGCTTGTAATGGTGGTCGTGCGTGGTGCGATGACCCACTCGTAGAGCTGGAAGAAGGAGATACAATTATCTTCGCGTAGGTGTTACTGCTTGTGCTGTTGCTGTTGTTGCTGTTGTCATTGGTATTGTGGTTGTTGCTAATGTTGATATTGATGTTGCTGCTGCTACTACTTTTGTTGAGAGAAATCGGCGGAACGATTCCTGAATGATCTTCATCGCTATCTCTTGCAGCTGCTACGCCGTGGTCTATGGTCTCGTGATCGGAGACACTGGGAGAATGGACGGGAGAAGGGAGTTTCTTCGCCATGATAGAAACTCGTTTTTTAATTCGACGGAGTACATTTTTGCGGGGCAATTGTTCCTGTGATGATAAGTTTAAAGAGGATATGGGGGCAAGTGGAGGAGACGCGGGTAAATGCTCTTCATTTGATCTTGAGGCTGTCGTGGCAGTGTTCTCGATAGGTATACTAGTTACTGAAGTCAGAGTGTAAGTTCCTAAAGTGTTTGCCTGTGTGGAGTATTGTTTACCCTGCTCTTTGACAAGCCGGGAAGAAGAAGGTCGATATCCTACTTTATGCTGTAGGTATGTCAACAAGTAGGAGGGTCCCCGCTTAGCTTCAGCTAATTGGGCTTGTTTTTGTGCTGCTGTTGGACGAGATTTGAGTTGTTCAGGATCGTAAAACGGGATATTCATGGATTCCAATGGTGGCAATCCACTTTCACCAACTGGAGGTATAGCATGAACAGGCCGATCATGTAGTTGGGCCAAATAATGGCGCAGAGCTTCAGGACCCACGTCGACTTGGCAATGCAGTGAGCTCGTAGTAGAGTCTGAACTGCGAACGCTATATATTGAATTAGTTTCATCTGAAAACTGTTCAGACTTTCCATTGAAGACGAAATTTATGGGCTCTGCGTCCACTGTCTCGATCATGATGATGGAGGCCAAAGATTAATGTGACAAAATGTATTCAGACAGCAGAGAGTGGAAAGGATGAGTGAATTAAAAAATGACGACAATTTTGACAATATGCGCGAAAAAAGGGATTATTCAATATTTATATGACAAGTCAGAGGCCGTATATAAAAAAATAACGTTTGGAACGTAGATTGTTAGACAGTTCCTATATGGTCTAGCCCACATGTGATGAAAGTGATATTTCCCGTTTTGCCCAAAATGTCTAATGTGTTTGAAGTGCCTAAGAGCCTAACGTTCATTCTGGACAAAAAACTTAACCTGGAATTATGACAAGAGGGGTTTAGTTACGGTGATTAACATGAAGAAGATGAGGAATACAACCGCAAAACTATTATGCCACTCAGACTATATTTGATATATATTAAATTTGAGAAAGACTTATTATGATGACGGAGATAATAATCAGACTTTGTCGCTTAATTCAAGCTAAATTTTGTTTTTCTGTTTTCTTTCCTGCAATATCTTGAAAGAGAAGTTCAGTGACAGTATAACGTTTCGTCCTACAAGTCTTTGAAGACCAGAAATGTAGCCAAATATGACTTGTTTATTGAACACTGGCATTAATGCGTAAAAGTAGTGACGACGGGCAAGGGCGGTTCCCATCTGTTTTCCTGAGTGATCTTTGGTCAAATGGTTCGAGCTCTTTAGTACCGTTTATTTTCATTGTTTGCGGGCGTTTCCTTGTTTGCCTCAGGTGCTTGCAAAACGGCATGGCTGAGTTTCGCCACTAATGATGTCTACTAGTGACAAGGTAAACACGTAAACGTAGTTACGGTAGCTTTCTTGGCAGATATGCAGATACACGAAATTTTTTCTTGTTATATGTGCAGTCTCCATTATTTCAGGATAATACAATCTGGTAGACTGTTCGACAGCATCAAGCTTTTAATTTGGGTGCCAAAATAACATTTCTGAAATTTGGGAGATAAGCCAACTTACTCTGATAACAGGTATTTAAAACTCCCAACGGCTATTTAGCCGTAACTTGCAGCACTTTAGCCAACTCTGGTAGGGGTCAAGTTGACCGCTAGCTTGAGCGTCCTGAACTGGACGAGTACCAAAGATGGAATGTGTCGTTAGTCGTAATAATGAGCTCAGTGGACGTGAGTTGTTCAAATTATTGGATTTCTATGGAAAGGAGAAAACCCTATTGACGCAGCGTCGTTCTAAGCTTTGAACAATCAGCGTAAAGGCTCTAATGCCGAACAAATTTGAAAGACTACTAGAATTAAAGGCTTGGAAGTTCAAAAAAAACTGCTAGATCCCATGGCTGCAAGTGGTAACAGTGAACGCTTGATACCGTATGCCCCCACATTAGCCCCACAAGACTACTCAACGAGAGCTAATTTCAATTTGGCCAAAAAGGCTAGATGAAAATGAATCCTAGTTCACTATAGAATCTATAAAACTCAATCATGTCGCAGAGTAGCGACGGCATTTGAAATGTCACCGTAATTCTATTCATTCCCCTCTTGAGTTTTATTACTTTGGTCGCATAAGAACTCGGTTCTTCTAACTACAAAACTTTCATAAGACCAGCGAAGTCGCCTTATCAAGCAATTTTTCAGTTCTCCAGGTAACTGTTTAATCCTTTAATTCCTCTATTTTGTTTTACGTGATTCACCTTCCACTGGCCAACCCAACTTGGCACCTGGCAAGGCAACTCGCAATCCGTAACTGACGCCTCGAGACTTCTGCATTTAAACTAGAAATGATATAGCTACAATTAAGTTAATCTATTATAATATTCTTTTAAGATTGAGTCGCTACTGTGACTTTCAAACTATATCCAATATATATTGAATTTGAGAAAGTATTATTTTATAGAAGAAAAAAAATTGAGTGGATAGCAATTTTCCGCTAGACTAGAATGCATGGCATTTCTTGACCTGCCACTAGGACTTTGGCTTCGTCGCCCCATGAAAGGCCGCTTTTTCAGAATTACTTTGCAAAGTTTCACTGTATACTAATTCATTCCTGACACGATACAACCGAAGAGATGATTGATTAAATCTTGAAAGTTGTAAAATAGCCACGAGGTGCGGGATATTGGTCACCTTTTCACATCTACCTTAACTACAGGCTGCAAAGCCCTTAATTAGATTTTGCCTACCCTTTGATCTGAGCAGACATTAGTTCTCCACACAGTCATACACCACGTTGATTTAAATAATCTTGCACATAATTAGTTTATGTTATCAGGTGTGAAAAGTTAAAATACAAAACCAATTGAGACGAAATGAAAGCTATTGATTTTAGATCAAATGAGAAAAAAAAAATGGTTAACAGGTAAGCTCACGCCTACAAGATGTATTTTTCCTAATAATGCGATACACTTTGGGTTCATTTAGGGACACCCAAAGCACGATCAAATTCAAGCTATTTCCAAAATGACTTGCTAGTAATTTTCCCTCAATTATATGTTCAAGTAGTATCAATTATTGCACATTATTGGAATGCCAAACCTTCGTTTTGTTGTTTGTGAAGCCTTTTCCGTTTTGTTAAATCTGACTAATTTATAGATCTGATTTCTCTGAATGTATACTTTGAATTGCCACAACCGGCTCATGTATTCCATCCCCAGTTTTTTCAGCTAAATTAGATTCCTTGGCAGGTTCTTCCCCCGCCAAACTACTGTTTGGAATGCTGTCGTCTGGAGCGACGAGATCAAGTTCGTCTTTCTCTAGTTGTTTTGAAGAATTTTCTTCCGGTGGGTCGTCATCTGAATCTTCTTCACTAGAGTCATTGTCACTATTACTTTCACTGTCACTGTCACTGTCACTGTCACTGTCACTGTCACTGTCACTG